>MVAH01000022.1:0-140394 GCA_014825575.1 Phaffia australis
GCTTCTTACTCCATTCTACTCTACTCTACTTTATCAAACCTTCTCGATCTGTCTCTGCTGTCTGACTCTTTCGATCATATATAAACACATACACATGTTCTATCTAAACGATCTCCCCTTCAAAAACACACACACACACACACACACAGAAAGGAAGAAGAAATACATACCGACGTTCTTTCTCGCCTTGCCTTGACTTTCTTTCGATTCTATCTTTCAGAGTGTCACTTTCGTTCTCGTCCACATCCGACGTTCGACGGACATAGTCTCGTTCATGAACCTTAAGCTGACACATCGACCGAACGACTGTGGTGCGTGCGTGTGTGTGTGTCTCTGTCTATCTACGTTTCCCTCTTTATGGCTCTGTCGAAAAACCGATCACCCCACTTGCGTCTTCTCAACGACTTTACTTTCCAGGACCTCGTTCAGATGTCACTCCACCGAGCGCTTCGATTGATCCTCAGGATCGAGGTCGAGCTGCTCTCTCTCTCTCTCTCTCTCTTCCTTACTAGTTTTCTCCCAGAGATTCTTTCTCCCTTCTCTCTCTCTCTCTCTCCCTTTCACTCTCTTTCACTCTCTCACATACACATTCACACACTCTCAAAGACCGTCGGAACGTCACTCGGAATATTTGGATTCTCACATTCTCTCTCAGCAAGACTCAGACCAGAAGGGAGGAAAAAAAAAGGAAAAAGAAGTGGTCATGAATTCAAAAACGCCGAAACTGAGCCATCCGATTTTTTACTCGGCCTGAACGGCGGGGAACTCAAAGTGGACGTCCTTTCCGGTAAGTCGTCGGTAGACGGAGGAGAAGGCTAGGTACACACACACACACACAAAGGCAAGGTGCATCAGTATCGTCAAATGAAACCCTCTCTTCCATCATCAAGAAGGAAAAGAAAAAGAGAAAGAAGGGAACCCACTGTCAAGCTTGTACTCGAGAAGGTTGGAATCCTTGTTGTCAAGGAAGACCTTGGTGAGCTTGGATCCGTCGGTGGAAACTCGGGTTCGTCGTCCGGTGATGTCGGAAGGGAAGACGAGGTCCTCGAGGATGGCATCGTGGACGGAAGTCAAGGTTCGGCTTCGGGGTCGGAGCTGCTTGACTCGGGAGTTTCGGGTGGGCTTTCGGAGCATTCGTCGCTGGGCGAGGAAGACGATGTGTCGGTCCGAAAGCTTCTTCTCGAGCTCTCGGGTGAGCCTGTGAGTCGGCAGGAAGTTTACAGAACACACACACACACACACACAAACGAGAGGTACAAAAAGAGAATTAAAAAAAAAATCGAGAAAACACCTGTCAGCATCTTGATCATCTTGATCGTGGTAGACGGAACCAGGTCGAGGTAGATCCAATGACAAGGGATTTCTCGGCAAACAGGAGATCCCAAAGCAAAAAGAAAAGAAAAAAACTTTCTAGTCTCTGAATTGTGGCTGACTATGTCTGAAGCCTCTTTCCTTGTCTCTCTGCGCAACCCAACCACTCTTCTGATTGATTCCTCCAACAACCCAGTCGTGTCCGCCACTATCACCAATTTCCTCCCAAGAAAAAACAAAGCCAGTCAGAGCAAAGGAGGGCTCACCTCTGCTGGACCTTGTGGAAGGCCTTGAGCATGGGGACGGGAACGAAGATGATGACAGCCTTCTTTCCACCCTTGACGTCGACCTCCTTGGCGGCCGAGATCTGGAGAGCCCTCAACTCGGACTTGAGCTCGGGAACGTTGTTCTCGAGGTCCAAGATGGCCTGAGCAACAGTCTGCTCGACCTCATCCGGGGCGGTGGTAGGGGCGTTGGCCGTTCGGAGAATCTTGGACTGGAAAGACATGGCGACTAAGGGCAGAAGGGAAAGAGAGAGGAAATAGCGTCGAAAGCGTAGGATTTTTTTAAAATATATATTTTTTCGATCAAGGTATCGGGAGGAGCAGAAGGAACGCGGTCGTAAAATCAAGGTAGTTGGTTCGGTCCAGAATTAAAAACAAATTCGTTTCCACACAAACACACACACGAGAGTGAAAGAAGAGCGATCCCAGAAGGCGAACGAAAGAACACAAGAGCGAGATCCGCATAAGAAGGAAAAAACCCCAAAGGACGAAATCACCAACACATCGATGTATCAGACATCCAAAAGAAATAGAGGCCGCAAAAAATCAGAGAAAAACAGAATAAATTGGGTTTCGATCAGCATCTAATCCTCTCGACTCTCCAAAGAGAACGACAACACAGGACGTCAACACCAAATGATGAGAATTGAGTGTGCTTACCGACTTGAAGAAGAGACGACCAGATATTTACCAGGGAAAAAAAGATTTTCTTCAACTCAACAGGCTGGGGTCCGTGCGTGAATATTTTGATCAGGGTGGGTTCGCGAACGGGTTTTTTCTCTGTTGCAAATTACGTAAGCCACTGAGAGCAAGCAATATACGCAGCAGTTTCATAGTATCCCAATAGAGACTCGCTGTAGTGTTAGAATAAGGGACGTGCTCTATCATTCGATTAAGAATCCGTTGTAGTCGTGTACTATAGAGACAGACTAGAAAGCGTCCTGTTTTTTTCTTTTTTTTCTTTTCACCATGTCCAAGGTCATCGAATGTCATCCGTGGATGTATCCCGTTCGCTGTCATCTAAAGAACCGATATAGTATGATCTATAGAAGCAGACAGTTCTGAATGTAGTGCAATCTTGTCGAAAATAGCTCACGACGGAGAACAATAAGAATGCTCAACGTATAGAAGCATGGTCAATATCATGAGACAACTTACCGAGTCCTTTATCTTATCTTGTGCGAGGTCGGTGGACTTCTCGAATATGTGCGTACGTGTGTATCCCCACTTGGTTATGTTTCTGTTCTCGAATCTCGTTCTCACTCACCATCTTCAGTCAAACTATGCTTGAAGTCATGTAGCTATCTGGGTCGATGAGCGTATCCGTTTCGCCATCTACACAAGCTCCTCCCGGCTACATACAGCAGGTATATGAGAAAACAGAACTGCCTCGGCACGTGATCATATGAACTCATTAATC
The DNA here is from genome assembly GCA_014825575.1 of Phaffia australis. Classification (NCBI taxonomy): domain Eukaryota; kingdom Fungi; phylum Basidiomycota; class Tremellomycetes; order Cystofilobasidiales; family Mrakiaceae; genus Phaffia; species Phaffia australis. The sequence continues at coordinate 3,016 of MVAH01000022.1, forward strand.
TCGATCAACCTCTCGTTCGGTCCTACCTTGCTCACCCTGACCATCTCTCTCTGCTTCTCCTAATGGCCATCAGCCTACACACCGTCCTTGCCTCTTCGCCGAGATATTCGTACTCTACAGATGCTTTGCCCAGGTATGACCTTCCCTCGGCTCCAAGCTCGCTAGCAATTCTCGGTCCACTTCCAAGGTCATCCGCTGTGCATATAGCTCTAGGTCTTTTAGCCAAAAATCAGTATGGCAATAGCCATGACAAGGACAGCTTTGATGACAGTGTACTGATTCTATCAAAGAGTGAGAACGAATGGTCCTCAGCCCTTGTCGAAGATGGAGATCTCTGGTTCGAAACAGAGGCTGGCCGGGCCGGACTGTCGAAAATGCTTGACAGGGTGAATGTGAGGCCATCCGTGTTCTGTCTCTGTCTCCGAGTGAGAGACTATATACGATGTCTCCTTTATGATGCGCAGAATTGATAGGCACAACTTATCTGATCTTCAGCTCTCCGCTACATCTATCTAGATCAGATACGCGCCCACTGCGACACATTTGGCATTCCTTCTCTCTCTTCTATCCACTGATGGCGCGCTCATATCAGACCCGACACGACTGGAGAGTATCCCTCGGTTGATCATCCTACATGAATTGTCCTCATTCTTTGGAGGCCTCACAAAACAAGACGGAGAAGACAAACTCGAGTGGAGACCAAGAACAACGTAAGTATTCGACATTCTCCTTCAAACGTTGTAAGAGTGACCGGTTGATCGAACCAAACGCATCCATCCCCGTCAACAGAGTTGATCAATCCCAATATGGTTCTCTCCTCACTCTGGCTCTCTCTACTGTTGAGATGCTCAACAAGCGCCGTCCATCAAAGTAAAGCTTTATACAACTCTCCTGTCTTTTACGGTCAACATATGCTTAACTTGTCGTCCGCCTTGTCGTTCTTCGTTCTTGGTCGTTCTCGAGTATACCGCCTACTCAGCTCCTTCTCTTGGATTCACACGGCTCGTCAATCTCACTACCCATAGTTCTTCCGCCTGCCGGTCGAAATTCGTCGGAATCCGATCTGTTCGCTCCATCCAAGAGAATGAAGGATGTTTATCCAAAGTTGGATATAAGGGTGTTGGTCGAAAAGTTTATCGATTGGGTCGGAATAGTCCAGCCGTCAGGTCAATCAACATCTCTCCGTCGTCAAGATCCTTTTCTCTATCCACTGCTTAGACCATCTTCATATCTCTGATTTCTTCTGTCCTTCCGGGGGGGGTTTTTTTTCATTGTTTAAAACAGAACCTATACCAGCGTCGGTAGAACAGCGCTCAAACCCACGTATCCACCGAGTCATAGTTCCTTCACTAAGCCCAAACTCGACTGCGCCTGCTGAATCGAGAGCAAACATCTCAACAGATGTGGATATTTTCTGGTTCTGCGAAGAAAGAATAAGAACCAGAGACAGAGACACGAAAGATAGGAGAGATACAGAAAACAGTCCGTATGGAGCGTGGATCTGGTGTAAGGAGCCGTGAGGTCTATTGCTTAGGAAGGAAACAAGACAAACTCGGCCACTTGTCTTCTGAATAAGCAATGTATACATATAGTCCAGGTATGAGGTGAAAGGACGAGGAAAAGACAGAGAATTCATGTATAGTACATATTTCGATTTATAGATTCTGTTTCTTTCGACCAGTATTTGAGTATTGCCTCAGGACCCATTCAAGATCAGCCTCGGTCTGTTCGATCGTTCCCTGTCTGATCTCGTACGCTGTGAAATACCGATAGAGGTGCGAAAGGGAGGGAGAAAGTTATTAGATGGATGCGCAGCTTGCATTTAGTAGAACGGAATAGGCTAATACGCACGCTTCATGTCAAACCGAGGTCCAACCTCAGCCAACTCGACGGATTTATGGGACGTCTTTGCAAAGACGTGATGCCTGTTTTCGTGTTCGTTGTGTTAACCCACATGGCCGGTTGATCTCAGCTCCTCGTTGTCATGTCAAAGCGCGGTGAAACAAAGAATAAAGTGGAAGCCAGAAGGCAAGACGAAAATAAGGCTGACCTAAAGCTGATGAAGTCACCCTCGTTCGCAAATGTCATCACCCTCTTTGAATCCTCCTTCGGCACCGGGAACAAGAACCTCAAAACATCCATGACTCTCTTCCCTAACCTACTCTCAAACCCGTCAAAGATTAGATGAGGATATTGCTCTGAAACAGTAGATGTCGCGTGGGAAGCAATATCATGTCTGAGAACGACATTGTGGAGCGTAAAGTAAACCGTTGGTCCATGAGGAAAATGGGAAACAATCAAGGCATCTGATACGGAGCAGAATAAGGTTAACCTGATGACCGGTATATGTATGCGGAAAGACTCCGGTAGATCAATCCCAGCAAGAAATAACGAGCAAAAGAACGTACCAGGCACACCTCGGTGTTCGTGAACGACAACCAAATCAGTGATGTCGTTCGCCCGACAAGCCTCTGCCAGATCCTTGACCACATATCCTCCTCGATTTATACGGTGCGAATTTGGAAGAACCAGTCTCATTTCCTGATCAAGCAATAGAATTACGGGAAGGTGTTTAGTGTGTCTGTCGAAAGAAGATTCATGTAAGGAAAGACTGAGGAGGCGAAGACTAACTTTGGCGAACTGGAGAAGTTTGGAGGACGGATCACGGGACGTCGTAAGGAGGATCTTCGGGTCATAAACACCCGCTCGGGAGTACTCATCGTCCACATGGTCCGTCGGGTCTTCAGACACAAGAGAAGAAAACAAGAATTAGTACATATGTAGCGACTTCGTTGAGATCCACTTCCGCCCTCTATCTAGCAGAGACACCTCATTGTTGGAAGTTCTCGACCCTACGGTCCTCCTTTGTCCCTCTCCTCCTTTACATACACACGCAGAACAAGAAACAACAGTGGAGAAAGAAACCAACCGGCTTGAGCTTCATCATACTTCAAGTCCTTCCCAATCTCCCTAGCCTCCCTCCTCAACTCTGTAGGCAACTGTTTCCCCGCCGCCAACGCGTCCTTCATCTTCTGCTTTCGGTCATACGTCGACCTTTCCTGTGCTTCATTAGCCTTCTTGTAGATATACTCTCTGCGCTCTCTGGCTTGCCTTCGAAGCTGTTTTGTAGTGCAAAGATGTTGGAAGCAGAAAAAGGTAATGCGTGAATTATATGACCAGGGATCGACGTTCTGTATCGAACAGAGTTCAACAGACAGACAAAAACAGAAGTTGAGAGTAGACATACCATCTTAGAAACCTTGTTTTAGGGCCTTGAGGACGAAGAAGCGAGGGATGTGTTGACTGACTGGGGATTAATCTCTCACGGAAGAGTATAGGTGCAATGAGGTGTGTGGTGTGTGCTATATGGGTATCGAAGGGGATAGGTGCGTGAACTGAATGGACCGATGAAGGGATATTCGAAAATTATCTGGTTGTCATGGTGATCCATCCGCCCTTCTATTATATCCACTACCTGCTCCCTCAACTAGTATTTTTAGTTGTCTTTTACAAGAAACATCATTAAGAAACATATATTTCGTATCAGACACTAATAGCCAAGACCTGCAACTATTTGGGGGATTCAAAAACTTAACAAGCAAACAGACGGTTGATAAACTTAAGAAAAGAAAAAGGGAGTACGCTTGAACTATATATGGACCTTCAGATTTAATGAAACAGAGGAAGGAAAAAGACAGCATGAGGAATAGGATAAAAACTAGAATCAGAGAGATGAGCAAAAGAGAACACGATGGAGTGCTAAGAGGTATGTGTGAACGGTATCCTCTTTACCCGCTAACTAAGCCGAGGGTTCAGAGTTGGAGGCTCCAACACTCGGCGTACCAGCAATCAAAGATCGAACATGAGTCATCACCGAAGGAGGGACTACGTTGCGTCGAGCATATGTTAACCATCAGCAATTTAGTTCAGGAGAGTACTTCGACAACAAAATCAAAGAACGAAGAAACGCGTACATAATCGAGCCTCCATCCGCTCACAAAGTTTGACAGCCCGTTGTTTCTCCCCAAAACCCAGCTCGGCTCGGACCATCGCCTCGTACGTGGAAGGCATCCTATAAACAACACCTGCAGGGACTTCGGTACTATTAGCAGCGATGCCTGTCATAACCCAAACGAACAGAGCACTCAAGATCAATTAGCTGCGCTTTGAGGCTGAACCGAGGGGTGTCAAAAGAGATTCGAAGGAAAGACATACCCATGGCAGGATCTTGCATTCTCTCAAAGATTGCTCTTGATCGTTCAATCTGATTCTCTGAGGCAAATCCTCTGATCAAGACATTCTGTATGTATGTCGTCGTTTTAGCACCGTTGGCGGCCATCTTATCTAGGTAGTTCTCTAAGACATCAAACCGTTTGCTGTTCGAGATAATCAAAACAGTGTTAGGTGCTAATAACATCGAATGCGTAGAAGAAAAAGGACATGATGCAAAACTCACTGCATGAGGACAGCATTGAAGAGAGCCTCCCAGCAGACAGCATCGGGCAAGACAGGTGATTGCCGTTTACCGAACGTGGGAGCATTTGCTGTTCGCTGAGCAATTGAATCAAAGATTTCTAAAGCAGTATTCAAATCTATAAATCCAAAGGGGGGTTCGTCATCAAATCAGCTTCCCTTATTCGGCCTAGAACCAAAGGGGGATATGGACAAACCTTTGTTGACATTTCCGTGACAATTAATCAAAGTTGCCCAATGAATTCCTTCTAATCGAGCGTCTGCTGTAGGAGCTTGAATCAAGGCCTCAAACACCTTGTGCATAGCTCGAAGATCGACAGGTTCGATCGATCCGTAGGCTTGCATAAGCAGGTTGTAAGTGTGTGAGGTTGGTGGGATGTTTGCTTTAAGAAGCTCGTCATAGTAGTACAATACACGCTCTCGGTCCGGGTGGGAAGTGATAAAGTATTGCATCATCGTGCTATGAGGGCAAAATGGACAAGAGAGCAACGATAAGTCTAAAGGCAACCCCTCAAAAAAGGTCACACAAGACAGAAGAAGACGTACTTGTATGGATGAACACGAGGCTTAAAGTTTGACTGAGCAATCATCTCGTCGAACAGGGTAATTGCTCGCTCCGAGTTTCCAACTCGGCAGCACGCATTCTGTGTATCGGCACCAGGAAGAAATCATCAGTACAGAACAAATAGCACTCCCTCTATCAGGAAAAAAGAGCTGAGAAAGACGCACGATCACAGCACCATAAGTCACAGTCGAGGGGCTTAATCCAACCTCTTTAGCCTCGTAGAAGAGCGCGATAGCCTCCTCTGCCTTTCTCGCCTTCGATAACGACGAGATGATCGTATTGTACAAAAACAACGTAGGCTTGATATTCAGCTCTTTCGATTCCCTAAACAGTGCTCTGGCTACAGCAGCATCATCGGTCGTATCCTTTGCTCCATTAACCAGAGCGGCGTAGGCATCAGCACTGGGTGCTCCTCCTGCTTGAATGATGTTTGTCCTATGGAAAGCGGCTCGTTCCATCTCTCCACAATGAGCGAAGGCAATGATTGCATTCGATTCGATCTTGATCCAGCTGTCGAGATCATCAGGCTTGGTGAGAAACAGTACATGGTGAGCCAACTCGAGGACTTCGACCATTTTCTCAAGCTCCTTTGCTCGACCTAGCGCTTCTACCAGATGGGTCAAACAAATATGATGGGGAACAAGATTCTTTGCCATTCCTGCACGGAGGGCCTGGTATGATTGAATGGGAGTCACCTTGGAAGAAGAAACACGATGAAGGTTGATTACTCTAGTGAGGTTAGAGTCCACAAAGAACGTTCGTCGGGAGAGATCGGCGTTGGGAGTATCGAATGTGGGGATGGTTGATTCTCTTGGTTGTCCAGCTGACAACTCAGCTGAGTCTTCTTGAGGAGGAGCAAACAAGCTAGACGATGATGATGCTGATGCCACAGAGGATCCAGGAATAAAGGGAGGAGCAGTGGCCTGCAAAGGTGTAGAATTGCTAACGACGGCAGGAGCAGGCTCTGATGCTAGTTGTCCGTTCAAACCAACAGGAGCACTTGACCGACCCTCAGACGTTTCCGACCGAGAAATCGCCTCAGGAAGCTCAACTCCAGACACGATGGTTTGCTCCGCCTCAGATGCATGAGTAGTGTAGACAGCAGGAGCCGTGCTTTGGTTCTCTTGCGCCATGCCCGCCGAAGCCATCGCTGTTGACTCGGTATGGCTTGCCAAGTTTGGAGCCGTCTCCGTTGGAGGAATATGGGCTGCGCCCGACCCGTAAACTCGGAGAGGTGGCAAACCCAATAACTGGAGAACGTCTGGTCCTAAGAGCGCCAACAATCTAGAAGCGTATTCGACCCCATGGCATTCTGTCAACGTCCTTGCCGCCGAAGCCCAGTTAATTTGATAAGTCATTCCAGTCGCTCGTCTGGCATTAACGAGAGCAGAGATGAAACCAATCGTGTTGTTTGCCTGACCCGTTTGAGGGAAAGTCGTTTGGGTATCTTGAACGGATGCGCACTCCGTGATAGCCCAAACAGTGGACGCGCTCAGCCCAAGCTTGTCAAGTCGACCGTCGAGATCCTGGACGGCTTTGCTATATAGGCCTAGGACCCGCTCAGCTACATCAGGATGAGAAACGTCAAGTGGAACGTCGAGAGAAACCCCGGTTCGGACGAGGGTTCCGAGTAGGTCAAGTTTCTCCTTATCGGTATAATCAACAAAGACGCCTCCTTCGGTGGTCAGATCATGGACAATGTTGGCAAACATCCTGTCCTGAAATCTGAACGCTTCGGTTGAAGCCGGCCCAAAGTGAAGAATCGACCGTCGGTAAACATCCTCGAAAGCTATGGTCTTCTTCACCTTGACCAATAAAGCGAGCAAACTAGGGGATAAATTTGGAGGCAAGAGGTATTCTAGCTGGCGGTACTGCTCGCACTTTGTGATCAGCCCAAGAATTCGATCGGCATGCTTCACCATCGTCTCAAGGGTTGAGTCAGGATGGATTTGCAATAAGTGGATTTGAATTCCTTGAGATATATCGACCGGCCGAGGTTGGAAGCCAACAGGCGAGAAAGTCAAGGCTGCAAACAGCGTCTTATCATACAGTGCCCAATCACCCTTCTTGATAGCATGAACGAGAAAATGCTCGTAAGCCTGATGGGTGAGTTGAGGTGTCGATGGATGTTTCCTAGCACTATCGGGCAGGAAGTCGTCGAACCAGTAGAGGGCGGCAGTGACATCATTGCGATCAAGCAACTGCTTGATCACTACATTCAGAGTAGAAGCTCGAATGGCAGGAGCACCGCTCGTCTGAGGGCTTATGCAGCCATCCAGAAGGTTCTGTACGAGCTGCATTGCGCCATTGACTCGACCAGTCTGAAAGTGGCCTTCGATATATCTGTTCCAGAATGTTATTCTTTCCTCGGCTCGCCCTCTGTTTGTGTGACAAAGAAGTTGTGGACAAGCACATATGGTTAGAGACTGGAAGAAAAGAAGAGGAATTTCCAGATGTCCGCCCAGGCCAGAAGAAAGAGAAGGCAGGCACTTACTCTTCATCTTCAGCTATCCATCCCATTCTGCCATTTATATCATCATCCACAAAGTCCACCAGAAGCTGAGCAGCTAAATCCAAATTCCGATCGTTGAAAAAGGCAGAAAGCAGACCAGTGTAGATCTGAGGACTGATAAAGCCAGAGGAAGGAATGATGTCTTTACTCATCAACCATCTGATCTCTTTGTACAAGCTGTTGGCCAATCTAGAGACGTTGGTCGATCTACCAAGGGCCTCGGCCGCTTTACCGTACAAAAATCTGGGGAAGACCTTCTTGTTCTCAACATAGAATCTAGAAGCAGCGAAAAAGATGTCCATCGCTTGGGGAAGGTTGAATTCTCGGACCAAGCTTTCTAATGGACGTTGTTGTTTAAAGTTGAGCGCTGGTGGTTGAGCAAGAAAGCTGCCCGGACGGATTTCTCCACTGCGTTTCTGGAAAACCAAGGCATCCGATATCTCTAGTTCTCGGTCAAATAGAGTCTCAAGAAGCGTCAAATAGGTAACTGGGTCTGGCGGAATATCAGCGTTCAACATTCGTTTGAAGGTTTGTTTGATCTCGTCTATCGGTGCACCAGGCGGTCGAAGTTGACGAAGTCCATCAAGAATTAAGTTGACCGTCTCGACTGTCAGCTTAGGAAGCGGAACGTTCGAGTAGTTGGATCCAAATGGAAGTGTCTGGGAGTCCCAGTAGGCGTCGGCGGCTAAACGGAAAGCTCGTTCGTCTCTGGCATCCATGGCGTTGATGAGAGCATTCTGGAAGTAGTGTTCAGCCGGGTCCATACTAGTCGATGTCGGTCGTTGAACGGGAGGGAGGAGGACGATCTCCCAAGGCGCTCCATCTGTTTTGATATGATCCATTCCAGGCGCAGGCTGCAGAGGAGAAACGGAGGAGACAACCGGGTGAGCTTGATTTAGGTTCAAAGGGTCTGCCTGAGAGGATGGTTGATTAAGTTCGTTATCCGCGTAGGTGGTGGAATAAAATGCCGATTGAGACGATTGTTGAGATGCATCGAAATTGAACGAATCAAGCACGACAGTATCACCCTCATCATTGACAACAGCTGAAGGGAGAGGTAGCTTAGAGTTCAATTCGTTCACGGAAGCAGTACGATGTTTTGAATTGGCCGAAAGGGAATGTGATCGACGGAGCAGGGGAGCTGGCGTAGAGTCCAGTCGAGGGGTGAGGTGAACTGTGGAGGGGAAGCTGGATGATCGGACCCTTGATCTTAGAGGAGCACGAAGAAGAGATCTCGACCGAGCATTCACTTCTTGCGCTTCAGAGTCCGGCCTGTTAGTCTCAGTTGTTTGTTCTGTGTTGACCTCCAGATGTTGCGCCATTGGTTCTGAGTTCTCCGTTACTGTATCAGCGCCAGCAAGTGATCCTGGCCTCTTATGCGTACGAGCCGTCATAGACTTGTTTCCGGAGGTCTGGCTGAACGCGCTTCTCAACTTCCTTTGAACTTCAGGAAAACGGAGCATCGTCTCAGAAGCGGATCTTGGAGGATTAGTTCTGATGGTAGAAGTGCTTGTTGATATCATGGTTTCTTTCGAAACATCGGCTGTTATGATCTCGAAAAGATCAGCATGAGAGGAGGATATGATGGTGGGCAAAATGGGAGTTGATCGAGAGACTTGACCGAAATTACGCCTGGAAGAAGATGGAATGGCAGCGGCATCCGAGTTGGCCTGACGTATCTTAGAAAATATGTTGTTGTAAGTCTGACAGTCGTCTTCATCGAAGACAGAGGACGGATCAGAGGATGAAGCGGTCGAGCCTATAAGAGGTATGCCATGACCCTGTGTCGAGTGTGAGTAACCGAGATATGAAGAAAGCAAGAGATCAGCGGTTCGATTCAATTTAAACTATCATTGCTCAGTGAAACATAGCTTATGCTCGAAACAAGGATGAAGAACAACCCTGATATGCAAGGCTATCACAAGCGAACATATTGTGTAATGATAGTGGTAAAGAAAGGGACACTCGCCTTGTTTTCGTTCTGATCCTTCTTTTTCCTCCCTGCCCCACCCCTACCTCCCATTCTAGGAGCCCAGTCGCCTACGTCTAATGAGGTACCTGGTCCGTTCTCAAGCTTGGTGAGGGCACCTCCTCCGAGGAGAAAGGCATTGCTGGTGAACGGGCCACCACCTCCAATGACGTGTTGGGATGGTGATGAATAGTCAAGGTGAACATTTGCGTGTTGTTGTTGTTGACGATGGTGGTGATGAGAATGCCCAGCAGAGACCGAAGAATTAGAAGAAGAAACGGAGGAAGAGGACGTTGGGGCCGTAGAGTTGGACGGATTGAGGACCCTGGAAAAAGAGGATAGTGTACGAAAGGGATATACTTTAGGAAGGATGAGCATTTATGGAAGCAGATAGAGACCTGAGAGAGTGGTAGGGCTTTCCCAGCCTTGTTCGTGAAAGTGAGCTGGAAGGTAAAAGATGGATAGAACGACCGATTATATGGATATGAGAGTGCGCCGATGTAACCAGAGATCTAATAGAGAGATCAACCAAGAAGAGAATCGGAGAGAAAATAAAGAGTCTGTGAGGATGTTGATGATTCAAAAAAGGGATGAAGGAGGTAATGGAACAATCCAAATTCTTCCGTCTGCCGAGCACGCGTAATGAGTGCCGTGCCGTGCCGTGCCGTCTAGTGATTGCCACACAAATTAGTCACCCGCGGTCTGAACAACCAAACATGTGAATTTCCTGTAACTGAAGGCTGTGTTGATACACGTGCAAAAAGGCTGTGCTTAACACGTGATAGTTTTTTCATTCTCTAACCCTAATATACATCACTATATGGCTTCGGCTGCTAGAGAGCTCCGCTTTCATCTATCGGAAGAGTGATGACTGCATTGATAATATTGGCTCCGCAGGTAAATCTCTCGATCTCTTCATCTTTTCGTCTCTTCATCTTTTTGTCTCTTCATCTCTTCTTCTCTTCTTCTCTTTCTCTTCACTCATCTGTTCAATCATGTCGAACAAAGCTTACACAGTCAATTGGGGCATCATCTCGACTGGATCGATCGCCAAAAGCTTCGTCGAGGTTTGTTATACTTTCTTGCTCTCTTCAATATCAATATGCTAACGATCAGATCATTTTCCTCCTTAGGACATTCAAATAAATCCTTCCGAGTGAGTGTTGACTTGTCAAATGCTGACCGATATGGTGTATACTCCGATCTAACTATCTCTTGTCCGCTCGCACATACCTATTTATGCTAGACGAGGCACATCGGATGTCGCACACAAGATCACCGCGGTCGCATCCCGGTCTCTTGATAAAGCACAGTCCTTCATTGATCAACATATCGTCGACAAGGATGTTGTCGCTCCCTATGGAACCTATCAAGATCTGTTCAACGATCCTGTGCGTATGTTGAGTTGTTGTGTCGCTACTGACAAGTCACTCTTTGTTTGACTCACTTTACTGACAGTCGTCCATCTTCTTCTGATTCTATAAGAACGTTCACTGCGTCTACATAGGCACGCCCCATCCTCAGCATTATGAGAATGTAAAGGACGCTCTAAACTCCGGGAAACATGTCCTGTGTGAGAAACCATTCACAATCTCGGGGAAACAAGCAAGCGAGCTCTTTGCGCTGGCCAAGCAGAAGGGGCTTTTCGTCATGGAAGCTGTTTGGACGCGATTCCAGGTTAATCTATCATTCCGACCATCCTTCTTAATCGTGCCATGCTGACATATCACGTTCTGTATCATTCATATGCCCAGCCCGTCGTTGAACCTGCTCAGAAAGTTGTTTTCGGAGGAGAGATTGGAGAGATCAAGCGAATCGATTCCCGGTTTGACAAAGACTTTGGAGGCAAGATCTTTTCTTTTTCACCTATACACCTAGCTTGGATCGATAGTGCTCAAAACATAAACTAACGGGATGATCCAGTGTATCTCTTCTACAACAGATCTTCCTCATGAACATCGACTGCTAAATCCATCTTTGGCTGGAGGTGCCCTATTTGACCTTGGGCCCTGTACGTTTATTCCTCCCGACTTGTCTCTCATGAACGAACTGACATTAGTACCGCCGACCGGCACCACAGACTCTTTCCTATGGCCTACTTTGTTCTTGTTCCAACACCCAAAGAACGAACGTGCACCACCTACAGACATCACTTCGTCTATAATCTTTGACCCCAGGACGGGCGTTGACGGAATTACAAGCTACATCATGAAATACGAGAAGCTTGGTGCTCAAGTTCGTAGATCAGCTTTACTTCACCGTCTAGAGCTATATATTGACAGTCTAATCCTCTCTATTCACACGATACTTTAGGCCACGGTATCCTGTTCGATCTCGACTCCGACCGCGCCCAACAGTATTATCGTCACCGGCACGCTCGGCACGTTAACCCTCCATGGTCCGCCTTGTTATCCGACCTCCTTCACGATCCATTTGTTTGCGACCGATCATTCTCCTGAGAAATCAACCACGAGGGAGTACCCTATCACCTCCGGTAGAGGAATGCACTGGCAGGCAGATGCTGTAGGCAGATGTCTCAGAGATGGAAAGCTCGAAGAGGAAAAGATGAGATGGGAGGAGACAGAGATGCAGCAAAAAGTGTTTGATGAGGTTCGCATCCGGGGTGGTTGGAACTGGGATTTGACTGAGTAGTTGCTTTTGGTCCATCATTTCCGCTTTTTTTGTTATATACGTCAATGTGTCTCGTTTCCCACTTTATTCATTTCTCTTGTATAGCCTTTGTTCTCTATGTATGAGCGTGTATGAATGAACGTAGGCTGGATAAGATGCGCGTTCGAGTGCGCGGGTAGGAGGAGTCTCAGGCAAAGAGAAAGAAAACTCCATCTCGCGTAGAGTGAAACAAACATCCTGCCTCGAACCTTCTCCTTTCACTCTACCCTCCATCTTGTTCCTACCAGCATCATTCCTTGTCCTTCTCTCATCAGTTATCTGTTCTTCTATCTCTCTCATACCCCTTTCACCACTGTTATCCGACTACTTGTCTGGAATCCTCATATAATATTGATAGATCTGGATACTTGTACGGAACCTCAAGATGGCTTACTCGAATCTCAAAAGTACGTGTCTCGCTCTTCATTCACCACATACTCTTCTCGCACTCCATCTATTTCTTTCTCTTTCTTCCTGTCCGTATCTCGATAAGAGTAAGTCTAAGAATACGTCATACTCAATTCTTGTCAACTGTATCTCCAGCTTTGATCAAAGCTCTTCGAGCGGCCAAGGTTCGTTTTTCTTTCTGGTCCCTTTGGGCTATCACATAACCACTCCTAAATATATGATATTTCTGGTCTTAATTTCATTCTCCTTTCTTTCTGTTGTCCGCTCTCGGAACATATTCTGCTACTACAGACATTAGCAGACGAACGATCGCTCATTGCTCAGGAGTCTGCTGCCATTCGAACGGCTTTCAAGGAAGACGATGCCTATTCCAGACATCACAATATTGCCAAACTACTATACATTCACATGTTGGGTTACCCCGCTCATTTTGGTCAGATTGAGTGTCTCAAGCTAGTAGCTAGTCCAAGGTTTACAGACAAACGGCTAGGATATCTGGGAACCATGTTGCTGTTGGATGAGAACCAGGAAGTGTTGACGTTGGTGACCAACAGTTTGAAAAAGTACGTCTCATCCTGGGTTTCCTTTTGTTTTGCCTCTTAGCTTGAGGCTCGTGTGGACTCTCTCTTGTTCAGCTCTGACTGACCTTGTTTCTCTCTAAACTCTATGTCTCTTCCTATTGAATAAAATGGGCTATGATAATTAAGTGATATGAACCACTCAAACATGTACGCCGTCGGGCTTGCCCTCTCTACGTTTGCCAACATCTCATCTGAGGAGATGTCAAGGGATCTCTGTAATGAGGTCGAGAAGCTCCTCGGGAGTTCCAACACGTACATACGAAAGAAGGTATGAACCATCCTCTCCTATTCCTCCTCCTCTCCTCGGTACATTGATGTAGTCTGAGCTTCTTCTGATCTTTCAAACGATTTCCTTCGGTTTGATTGCCATCTACAAATAGGCTGCTCTTTGCGCTCTAAGGATCGTTCGAAGGGTGCCTGATTTGATCGATCATTTCATCAGCAAGGCCAGGAGCTTGATTCAGGACAGAAACCATGGTGTTTTGTTAAGTGGCGTAACCCTTGTGATCGAGATGTGTCAGTCGGATGAGGATTGCAAGAATGAATTCCGAAAAGTATGTTTCTTATCAGTGATTTCAATGGTCGAGATCGGACAGCTCATTTCTTAATCTTCTTTGAATTCCCCATCTCTGGCGTGCTTTAGGCGGTCCCGCTACTAGTGAAACATTTGAAGTCACTTACGACCGTCGGGTATTCACCCGAGCACGACGTATCCGGAGTGACGGATCCGTTTCTTCAGGTTAAAATCCTTAGATTACTAAGATTGCTTGGAAGAGAGGATGTCAAAGCGAGTGAGGATATGAATGATATCTTAGCACAGGTCAGCAACCACTTCTCTTCAATATTTAGGCTCTCAGTTTTCTTTCAGTTCAGATTCGAGCTTTCTACTGATCGAGTTTCGCATTCTCGAAAATGGTGGGTTCAGGTCGCAACCAATACGGACGGGTCAAAAAATGTAGGGAACGCGATCTTATATGAGACTGTGTTGGCAGTATTAGAGATCGAGGCAGATAATGGCTTGAGGGTCATGGCGATTAATATCCTTGGAAAGTTCTTGAGCAATCGAGACAACAATATCCGGTTCGTCGTCTACTGTTGCTCATGATTTTCTCCGATGTATCTTCAATTGTTGACCTGAGTTTTAAAACATGCGGTATTCGCTTTAGATATGTTGCTCTCAACACACTCAACAAAGTCGTCACTATCGATACTTCTTCCGTCCAGCGACACCGACCGATCATCTTGGACTGTCTCCGGGACGGTGATATCTCCATTAGACGACGAGCTCTTGAATTATGTTACGCACTGACAAATGAGCAAAATGTTCGGGTCATGGTTCGTGAACTTTTGGCCTTCTTAGAGGTGGCCGATGCGGAATTCAAGTTGGGAATGACAACAGAGATTGCATTGGCTGCCGAGAGATTCGCACCCAACAAGAGGTGGCATATTGATACTGTGCTTAGGGTTCTCAAACTTGTATGTCCTCTTCTCTCCTACTGAAAGGATCTTCCTCCTATATTCCTCAACATCATCCATCTATCCTATTTGACTAAGCAAAGGGGGGTTCCTTTCTGATTGCGAACGTTTTTAGGCGGGTAACTTTGTGCGAGAAGAAATCCTATCAGCATTTATTCGACTGGTCTGCCATACCCCAGAACTCCAGACATACACTGTCCAAAAGCTTTATCTTGCCTTACTCTCGGATATCTCGCAGGAGTCACTTACTTTGGCGTCTGTCTGGCTGATTGGAGAATTTGGAGATGTCTTGCTCAAAGGATGGAGGGTAGAGGAAGGCGAAGAGGTCAAGCATGTGTCTCAGAACGACATCGTCGATCTCCTAAACTCTGTTCTTAATTCTCCATACACCAACACACTTTCCTCCCAGTTCGTTCTCACCGCACTTGTCAAGCTTTCCGCCAGATTTACGGAAGATACTCCGGACTCAGATCAGATCGGACGAATCGCAAGGCTGTTGAATGGATACGACCACATTCAAGATCTAGAGCTTCAGCAAAGATCAGTGGAGTATGGCAGTTTGCTCCAGGCGAGTGAGATCATGCATGGTGTATTGGAGAGAATGCCTCCGCCGGAGATAAAAGCTACCATTATGGGTGGAACTGCGAGTGAGCGCCGATCGGTCGGTTCGACACAAACCACGAAAGACACGTCCACAGTCCTCGACTTATTAGGCGAAGATCTATCCGAATCAACCGATCCATCTAGTCAATCCTCGCTCTCTCAACCATCTGCTTCGGCCCAAGATACCCACGATCTCCTTGCCGATATTTTTGGCTCTGGCTCAGCTACTCCAGCCACTGGAGCTTCTGTTGGTTCCTCAGCCCAGCCGATTTCATCCCGTTCAGCAGTAGATGATATCATGGGTCTCTTTGGAAACACTCCTTCCGCTACTACCTCTTCGACGGTATCAACTCTACCACCAAACGGATCTGGCTCTCTGTTTGATACTTCAGCGTCTGCTCCCGCTCCCGCGCCACCAAAACCAACAGCACCGGCTCAAGGCCCTCAATCATACACCGCATACGAGAAGAACGGACTGAAGATTACATTAATGCCTAGGGCCTCTCCCACTCAGCAGGGTGTCATTCAGATTCTCGCTAGATTCACAGCTCTCGATGGAGTTACCATCCATGGTGTCAGTTTCCAGGCTGCCGTTCCTCGAGTTAGTCTGCTTCTTCCTCCCTTCTCTCATTGCCATTTCCTGATCTAAAGATGAGAATTTAGGCCATGTTCTAAGCTAACGATTAACTCTTTACCTCTTTTGCAATCTTTTCCCGTAGACCCAACAACTGCAGATGCTCGCAATGTCTAACGCAGACGTTGCTCCTGGTTCTACCGAGACCCAACAGATGCGAATCATGGCTCCCGTTGGTGTACGTTCATCGCTCTTCCTTCTCGCCTCCTTTCTCTATCACGTCTAAGTATGACTAAACTTTCCTTTGCTCTTCTCTTGGTCGGTCAAATGAACTTGATGAGGACAGAGTCAAGTCAGGCTTCGATTGAGAATTTCATTCCAGAGAGAGGGTCAACCGATACAGGATCAGACTGATTTTGCAGGCTTTCCTTCGAATCTGACGAGTGGTGGTCAATGAGATACCCTTCCCTTCTCTCATCTTCTGTTTTTACAACTCTCGGCTTCTTTCCTCAGAGGAGCGGATGTGTCTTTGATCGTTCTTCCATCTATCCATTCCCTTTCTTGTAGTCTTCTCTTCACTCCCGTCTCTTACTTTGTCTCGCTTGTTTTGAACCAATGTTCAAATATTAAACGGAATCGATGCAATCAAAATTATGACCGAGAAAAGCGAAACGAAAAGAAACATCCTCCGCGTTCTACGACGGAGGACATATCGGGCGAGCGTAAGGAAATATAAACGGGATATAAAACGCCTGGGTTGAGTTGGAGCGTTTCATCGTGCTTCGTGACGCAGCAAATGCTACAGGATGGACGGACGAGAGGGAGAAGAGAATCATTTGCGGGAGAAGAAATGGGCAGTAAAACGCCGAAGCAGAAGGAGGTCGAAGGAGGGAACAAAAGAATGAACCAAGAGCGAATGAATGAACGAGTGAACGGATCTACCTAACAGAAAGACCTCTGACGAACAGGAAACTGCGTAAAAAAATCTTGAACCAATAGAGCGCTAGGACAAACCTTCATTTGTCCCCTAAACGCAACAAAAAGGAAGATGCAAAAGAGAGAGAAAAAAAGGAGAAGGCGGAACGAAAGGACGGCTAAACACTCTTCATCTCGGTTTCCATCGACCGGATCGCGCCTACTTGACCTTAAGAGTCCACGACATGTATTTTATCGAGCCTATCTTCAAGATTCTTTCCTGAAGCTTCTATTTCGTTTACTGCCAAGGGCTCCCTGCTTGGCGAGGTTGATGCTGAAACAGATGCGGTACCACTCTCTCTATCTCCTAGATGATATACTATGCTCGAGCCAGCGGTCAGTGTGGCGAGCGAATGAGTCGATAGAGGCGGAGAAAGCCTAAGATCCAGTGGAGAGATGAAGGCTAATCTGTGCGGGGGCGAGTGTGGGTTTGAAGAAGTAGGAATGTATGAAGGAGGAAGCGAAATCGAGTTGAACGCCTGATGGAGTGAGTGTGAAGAAGACGAGAGAGATAACGGGTGAGGGCTAGCTGGGACAGAGTGAGGTGGAGAGGGCGAGGAAGAGGCGGAGAGAAACTAAGAAAAAGATTATTTAAGCATAGTGATAAGTTTGGATCTGGATATATCGAGCGCACGCGTGCTCAAGAGGCAAACAGAGAAGCTCACCTCCTCGCCGAGAGCACTCTGATCAGCCATCTTGAGATCCCACAATTCCCTGCCTCCTTCTCCAAGACTCAAAACCGGGCTCTTACTTCCACTGCCCGTTCCTTCCGACGAGGAGGCTAAGCCGAGACCACGCCGCAATCTGTCCACTCCCCCCGGAGATCCTGCCCTGGAAGGGCTTCTAGAAGGCGTAACCACGAGAACATCTTGGTTTCCTGCTGTTGAGAGGGCTTCAATCGCATCGTCGAGAACAGTAGGAAATAACTGGTCGGTGGCTGATATGCGGGGGGTAGGAACATGATGAGGCTGTTGCTGTTGCTGGTGGTGATGTTGATGGTGATGTTGCTGGTGGTGGTGGATGTGTTGGGGACGTGGGGAGTTTGAACCGACATGGCTCAAAGGACCTGGAGAATCATCAAGCTCTCCGGATGCTAGACTGACAATCTCCTCACCTCTTCCTTCGATATCTCGTTCAAAGATGTCACTTCCCTTCTCTTCGTCTCTGCTGACTCCACATGTTGAGTTGATCCTGGCAGTACCTGACGAGGCTGATGCTGACCGATCGAGTGCTGTGGATGACAGGGTGTAGTGACCGACGGGATGTGGAGAGCTTGTTCGGGAGGGGAGAGGCGTTGTTCGCTTGGGTGTACGGATCCTGTGGGGCGAGGGTGTAGAGGGAGGTTCTCGAGGGTCGAGTGAGAGCGGGAGGTCGATAGAGTTAGATGTTGTGAAAGACATTATGTATGATTTCCTCTCTTTTCTTCTCCTTCTACTTTGAATCAAAGGTCTTTGTGAAGACAAGAGTGAACATAAGATGGAATTGTGAGTGATGATATTCAATTGTGGAATTTGTAAGATGTTGTGTGTGACTTTCTCGTCCAGAGCTAAGCGCCGAGAGAACCAAGACGGCGAAATTAAACGCTCACCGTTTGATATAATGTTTGTCAACTCTGAAATTGAAGATGACGGGTGAAACGAAAGGAGTCGAACGCAATCTTCGCAGCGGGCCGAATCCAAGTAGGCACAAGAGAGGTCTGAACAGCTCGCAGGAAACAGAGCAGAAATCTGATTTCTGAGTGGTGGTAGCTCGATCCGGAATCAGCCGATGAGATGGTGGGTGAAAGAAGATAGGGCAAAGAAAAAAGGACGAGCGATTAGCAACTTATGTTCACGTATCAGAATATGCACATACTTACAGAGTTAGTGTCAGGTTGGTTCGATCCGTGTCCTCATGTATCTCTCTCCCAGGAGCCGTCTGGGTGAGTGTTGCTATGATAATAGTGATGCCGTCGCTCGTTTGTCTATCGTCGTCGTCGTCGTCGCTTTTGGTGCTGCTGGTGAGACCTAGAGGTGACTCGTCACGTGGTTATTTCAGCGTAACCACCGACCCGACTCAGCCTTTGTTTTAACCTACTTGCAGCCTACAGTTAGCCTTGCTCTTTACTATTCAGTACCCACTCTTGCTTGCTTCACTATGAGTTGAAAAGACCGCTCAAGGTTTCCATTTCCCATCATCATCACTGCTTTGACAATGTTCTGTTCAGTGTATCCTATCAAGTAGACGTGGGGGATTTAAGCATTTGGCACGCGACTGATGTTAATCTGCTCTCAACTCCAGATTCCATGAGAGATCACGTGATCAACGATGCTTCTCAGCGCCACTCATTTGCCTGGTTCTCATCCGCCCAGCCATCTGAAACAAACGATAGAGCATACACTGACACACACGACCAAGAAGAGAAACCATGGTTAGCTTGAGATCTTCATTCTGTTGCTCTTCTCATCATCCCTCTGATCTAGACCAGTGAACATTTACGCATCCGATTGTTCTTGATCTACAGGCCAACGCGTCTAGCAAACGAATCACATCCTCCAATCAGGCAGCCCTCAAGAGACTCACCTACACTTTTGGTCTTACTCATGTTCGTTCGAGCCGTGTCCCTTCCTTCTTACATGTATCATTTCGTCCCTCTCTTGCCTGGTTTTTTGTTCACTCATCACATTCCATTTTTCTCTTTAAAAAAATATCATACATATATGTATAACAACCTCAGACTGCTCATCTGATTCTTCGCTTTCTCCTTCGGCCTCGCCCAATCTTCTCTGGACCGTCATACATACTTACACTGCTCTTCCTCGTGATCGGATTTGCCTACTCATTTCTCCGAACTGTCGGAAAACCAAGGAGAGATCGAAACGGTGTACTTCGAGGGAGTGTAGAACTTGAGGGAAACGAGGGAGGCGTGGTCGAATGGGTCTTGGACTTGTGAGTACTTTTCTCTCCACAATCTTCTCTTTTCCTTTGACCTCTACCTTCTCTTTGTCTTGACGGTATCCTCGCCTTTTGACTAATTTGTTCTTTATTGAAATTTCTTCGATCATAGCTTCTACTTTGCGTGTGGACTTCAAGCGCTGACACCTTTGCTCGGCTATAAATTTTACTACCTCATATTAGTCGTACGTTATGCTCTCATCTATCCCTTGCATCTCTCCATCTTTCTTCGAAGGTCAATCCTTCCCTCCATCTGACGAAGTCTTCCTTGTCCTCCCACAAATAGGTCCCAGTCTTTGCGCTCTACAAGGTCTATACATTTGCCTCTCCCCTCCTGTTCGGTCGATCCGTTTCTTCTCCATCAGCCACTCAAAATAGAGCTGATGTCGGGCCAACTGGACAAAAGAAAGAAGAACTAACGAAGACTCAAGCAAAGAAAGCTAAAAAGATGGAAAAGTTGGAGAGGATGCAGACGAACAACCGAAGATAGAGATTCATAGAGTGGGCGAGTTCTCTGAGTAAATTCGGTCTGTCGATTGGTTGTTCGATCGGATAGAAACTCTTCTCTTCTCTTCTTTCTATTCCATTCCAACTTGGGCTTTTCGTGTTTGTAGACTGTAATTTTGTGGACCAAAAGAAGTTCGAAATAATCCAAGATTTGTACTAGAGAGATACACGAAAGAAAGCGCGCGCAATGAGAAGGTGTTGAGGGAAAAAGTTGCTGTTTCCCAGAAAATCAAAGAGGGATGAAGGGTTGAACAAGGCCGAATAGAGTGGCAAAGAGGAAAAGAAAAAGACCTGGAACCTCAAGTAACCGAAAACGAAGTGAGAAAAAAAAAAGGGAGAGATACGACAGACGACAGAGATAGAAATATATAAGACAAATCAATACTCTTCAAGCCATCGGTACTCAAACCTAAAATCGGCCTTCTTTCGTTGCACCCATGATGACTCCCAATCAAAGTAGATGTACCTATTGGTTATAAGAATAACTCAGCTCCCATCAGCCACCAATACACTCTTTACCTTCTACTACACAAGCGACAAGAAAGGAAGGAAAGATGACAGTCCGACTTACATGCCCTGCTCGTAATCCTCAGTGATCGCCTGGGGTTGACTCAACCTCTGGAACCAAGTCAAATACTGCTTGTGGAACCTCCAGGATTGTCTCTTCAATTCCTGTGCTGCCAACCACTGTTCATACGTGTTTGCGTGGTAATAGAAGATGTAGAACAAGGTGTCGAGGTCCATCTTAGAGTATATTGTCTTGTCCTGGAACCCGACAAATGGTTCTTGGGGGTAGTACAACGGGGTCTGGTATGGGTTCTTGGGAACGTAATATCGAGGTCTTTTCACACAGACACGAGATGAAGGCGTTAATAATGATAATCAGAGACTGAGGTCAAAGAGAGCGCTCACTTCTCAGCGTCCTGTGGGTGAGGGAGAGCGTGCAAGCCAGCTTCCAGAGCAGAATGCATTTGGTCGATGTTACCATTCCTCGAAGCAGATCTCTGCTTAGCAGTCTCGAAGCTGCTCACAAGATCAGCTAATGCGTTGGGTAACCTGTTCTCTCCTCTGCTCCCAGATCCAACTGGCTGCTGAGCAAGCGGCTGTTGTTGACCAAGCGACTGCTGTCCCAACATTGGAGGTGGTCCTACCGGTCCGACTCCAGATCCTCTCTGTGCTTGGGCCTGGATGTTTAATGGAGATCCCATCTGGGGAGAAGTCAGACCCGATAGGGGAGACGCGTGAATCTGACCACTAGAGTTTGGTGTAGATTGTTCAGTGGGGTACGCAGAAGGCGGTTGGAGTGTTGAGGAGCCTTGAGCAGAGGTTTGAGAACTCGAAGGGTGCTGATTAGTCTTGACAAGAAAAGAATATAAGCCATAAATAATATAAATGAGCGCGGTTTACCACAAACAAAAATGAAGTCTGATGAAATAACACACAGGAGCAGCGGCATCTAAGGTATCAACTATCTGAGTCTGTCTCACTAGCTGATCTGCTCCTCCAGACTTCTCTTCTCCAGACCATTCTACCGTAGCTTGGTTCATACTCTGTGGGCTCAAGACTGTTGATATGCCTAAGGATGGACTGGGAGCGGAAACCGATGATGCGGGCGCCGAAACCGGTATAGGTGATTCCACTTGAGTCGAGGCAGGGTGTGTCACAGCGGCAGCGGGCGCAGTTGCAGATGGTGATGCCGATGGAGCAGTTGTAGAGGTAGAGGTGGAAGAAGTTGTCGTAGGGGGGTGAGCGGGTGTAGTAGAGCTCAATACTGGACTCGACGAGGTTGCGTGGACCGGAACTGATTTCGTCACTGTAGGTGATTCCACCGATGATGGAGAAGCAACAGCAGCAGCAGCCGCTGCTGCGTATCTGATCGCAGGAAGAGGAACAGCATTCGTAGCGGGTCGAGGACCAGTGGAAGACAGCACAGTGGTGGAGGAGGTTAGTTGAGTCGATGGCGTAGGAGGCGAAGGTGTCACTGGCAGACCTGTCTTCAAAGCGGAGGACATGGGCTGTTTGGCGAAGTTTGGCGAGGGTATCGGAGGTACGGCTGTAAGATAAGAGCATGACAGCCTCGTAAGCATATTGTTGTCATTCGATAAACATCGTCTATCCATTAGATTATGTCTTACGCTCGGCAGGCTTTGAATCTAATGTTGGCTCTAGAGAGCAGTTGTAGAAGCAGTATCAATCATTAGCAAAGATGTAAGTAGTCAGAATAAAACAGAACTGGATAAGCTAGATATGTCATCTAATGAAAAGCTTAGGGTACCCACTCTTCGAAGGTGTCTTCTTTGGCGTTGGTATCGTATGCTCGTCTTGGGAGTGTTTTCTATCCTTCGTCACCCCACTTGACATACTTGAATCATCGTCCTGATGATGTGGCTTGGGCTTTGAGCTTCTCACTGGCTCTAATGGGATCAGAATATTAAGACAAAACGTATCTTTCTAAATGAGAACAAATAGAAAAAACATCACAAACAATATGGAAGCCAAAAATAAGACGAACCTTCTGCTGGCTCTGATTCGTGCGAGGAAACCAAATCGTCTCCAACACCGTACATGTCATCATCTTCCGTAAGCTCGAGCTCATCATAAATACCCTCATCTTCCTCAAAGTCTTCCTCCTGTTAAAATTACGCATGTAAATCTACTTGGCTGCTTCATATACTTGCACGTAGAAGTGACTTGACGGAACTGACCTGATTAGATTCCACGAAATACTTGATATCCTCCTGAGTAGCATCCACCTTGTCAACAGTAATTCCTCCGTTGTCCAACATTCTTTGGACAAGTTCCATTCGGCCTACATGCCATTTTCTTCGTTCGTTGAGATGTTCAAGCTCCCCCACTCGCTCACCACCCGAACCCTTCTTTTTCCGGCCCTGAGAAGCAGCAAGGATCTCAATCTCTGCTTCAGACTGTTCAATCTGCCTAGCTAATTCGTCAATCATGGACGAGAGCCAGTTGATCGTATCCATCTTTGCCTTCTCAGCCGGATCAAGCTTGGCCGCTTGGATGAGGCCTTCTTTGGAGAACGCTTTTGTTTTCATCTCCTTTTCGAGCGCTTTGAAACGTTCCATTTGCTAATCGAGGTTTGGTGGCAATGATATAAGAGAACAAGATATGGGATTAGTACAAATTTGTTGAAGAGAAAATCGTCAAAAACAATTAAAGGGACAGCTAGAAGAGGGCAGCGATAGAGACTTTGATCATAGCTTCAATCCCATTGTTTCACCATCTTCCAGCTTTGTCTCATTTAGGAGCGGACTTATGCCAAAATTATTCTTGGTCCGCTTGAAGGGATTACAAAGACGGACGAAGAGATTAGACTGCTTCAGACTCACCGTTTCTATGAGTTTCCTTGTTTCTGTTAACGAGTTCTTGTCCTTGATCTCTGAACTTGAGATCCACGTCTTGATCTGGTCTCGTAGCCGCTGAAGCTTCTTGATCTGAGTTTTGAGATCGGTCTCACACTTCTCCTTTTGAGTCGCGTTTGTCGAGGCGTTCATCTTTTCGAATATAGACTCAAAGAGCTCAACCCCCTCAGTCACCTTTTTAAGTGTCCGGTCAATTTCGGCTATAACAAAGAAGAGTTCGGCGTCGTTCGTCAGGAAAAGAGAAGAAAGAAAGAAGGACATCCAAAGAGGTAAGGTTTCAGAAAATTCCACAAAGTGATTTAGCTCAGACGAGTTCTGATCTCTGGTGATCGATCCGATAACCAAACAATGAATATGATAGCTAAGCACATACACTGTAGCTTCCGTTGAGCCATGATGGAAGAGGGAAAAGTTTTGATTAAGAGTCAGGTTCAGGTCGATGTATTGGGGCGGAGGGAGCAAGGGTGGATTGGTGTCCGTGGATGAAAGCCGGGTTAAGAAAGGACGAAACATGTAACCATCCAGTCAACATGCACTATGAATGCTGTTCGCCTGGTTACAGCATCAGATGCACGACTGGATTATAGTTACGTCAGAAAATCACAATCATATATGAAGCCGGAGAGAGCGCGTTGTTCCAATTCACATCTTGTCCGTTTTCACGGCTTGGCTAAGACTTCTCATTGCCTCAGCCAGAAGCGCTGAACATGAATTATCTCAGTGCTACCGCACTGTACAGGATGCCAGTTGACTGTCCGGCTGGTTTTCGGCTGATGCCAGCAAGGTGACACATGGTGATATACCTACAGAGCAAGATAGAGTTTGGTTCCAGCACGTGGTATTTGAATTCAGTCTTATATACGTTCGTGATCGTTGTGTCTTATAAGTTATGTCCACGCCCATCACAATGTCCGAAACGGCAGATACACAACCGCAAAAAGATAATGAGGCAGCTATCAGCCCCTCCTATCTGAGAGAGTGAACGAGGTGGCGGTTGGAAAAGGAGGATGACTGTAAGATGGACGAGAGAGATATTTAAGAGACATCATGCAGTCAATCCGTCGCGCAACATACTACATCTAGCTAGTCCTTCACCAGGAAGAGAATCAGAGAGAAAGAATGCTGGGGTTTGATACTGCCGCTGCTGAGGCTGACGTTGAGGCTGGCGCGATCACAATCTACGACCCATAGGATCTTGGCGGTCTGTGGTCTAAGATACCGAGTTAAAAGGGCCACGTATCAACCACTGTCAGTCGAGGTCGCTCCATAGTAGCCAGAATCATGTATTAGTATAATATATAACAAGCAATATATAGAAGCAGCAAGGTGTTGAGGTATCACGATATCAATATAAACGATAAGGAACAGATGTCACAGGTATCGCAGGCTATAACGAGCCAAAAGTATTACAAAGACGACAGAATCAAGACCATAAAACCTGAGAGTCTAGACGACATGAAAGATGAATAGATTCACTATCAGACAATATAAAGAAATCCCCATCATAGACTTACTCTATAGCACGAGCGCCCCAAGCAACGTCCCGCCTAGGCCCTTTCCTCTTTCTCGTCTCTTTGAGATTGATATTCTCCTTCTCTTTCCCACCCTTGATTCTCAAGTAACTCGCCCTCAGCTTCCCCTCTGATCGACGGGACGTGATTAGGTTTTCTGGGAACGACTCGTCAACAATTAAGAACGCCAAAGCTGCGCCGGCTGCTGCTCGCCCTGGCGAAGGCGAGGGAGCACTCGCTCGAGTCTTTCTATCTACTTTATCTGGTTCGTTTTGGCAGGGATAATAGTCCAGATTGAACTCATTGCCGATCATGGAAATTAGTGGGAGAGAACGTTCGGTCTCTATCAAGGGTTGAGAAGTATGGCGAGCCGAATCCTGAATATTTTCTTGTTTCTCGAACGTATCCAAGAGGAGTCTAGCGGGGGTATCTACTATGGGAGCCGCTTCTTTGTTGGCCCTAGCTTGGAATCTAGGAGGCCGACGTGGTGACTGAGATGCAAGCTTAGGTTCGGCAGGAGGAGAAGGAGATTCGAATACAGAGTTAGGAGAGAGAATATGATCATTCGACTGAACAGATGAGCAGCCTGTCGAGAGCGCTGGGGTTGGTGGTTCGCCAAAGAAGAGTGGAGTTGCCGGTTCGGAGAAAGATATAGTTGAGATATCGAGAACGGATTCACAAGACACTGGCATGATAACATCAGCAACGTCTGGAGGACAATACGACAACATAGACAATGCGCTATCCTCGACAAAGGGCTCTCCTGTGGATAAAGACGGGCGAATATATTAGATTTAGGATATGACGCCAATCGATCATCGGAAGATAGCTCACCAAGTTCGACTGATGATCGGGCGGAATCTCGTTTCGTGACGCATCCATTTTCTTCGTACACCCTTGAACTGATACCAAACGCGCGAGGTGCTTGATCTTCAAGGGCAATTGGCGAACTCTGATCTTGCTCCAGATTTGTAGAATCACCTGAGATCTGAAGCTGCTGACAGACAGTATCGTCCATCGTTTGGGATCCTTCGAAGAAGCGGTAAGACTGATCCCATGTAGCGCACAAAGCGGCCAGTTCTTGATCATAGTAAGATCCCCGGTGAGGTTTAGCCACTTTTGCAGAAGATGAGGCAGACGGAATTCGTGATGTGTAAGTTTGATCAAAGGTCAAAGGACCTGAGCTTCGGAAGAAGGGATATGTGGACTGGTCTGTACAGAAGCGAATATCAAGGGTAACGTTGTAAGGACTTGGGTCAGCTCTTAATGAAAACAGGGGACGAAAGTCTAAAAGAAAGATACTCGCCAGTGGATGCAAGTTTAGCTTGCTGTTCCATAGCCTCGCGCTCTTTTTGATTCTTCCCAACAATCCTTTCGAAGGAAGATCTAATCGCCTGCGTAAAGTCCAAGTTATCTAAAGGAAGCTTGATGGTCGCTGCTGTCGTGAGAGGAACGTCGACGAATCTGACCCTTTGCGTCAACGAAGGTTTCTCCTCATCCTCTTCATCGGATGTATCAGAAAATGGAGAAGCAAAAGACTCTGCAGAGCTGATGATCGGTCTATTCTTCGAGCCTTTGTTGATTGTCAGATATCGGCTACCAGAGAAGAAAGAAGAGGTCTTCATCGGGTCAGAGGATGAAAAATCAGCCGAAGAATTTCGGCGTTTTCGATCTCTCGACTTGATTTCCTGACCCCCTCTCACCTCAACCATAGAAGACATTGAGACCATCTTCGTCAATTCATTTTGAGGTGTCAAAGCTGAAAGAAAATTGCCAATAACTGATCGCCGATGGGTCAGCTGCTT
This sequence comes from Phaffia australis, assembly GCA_014825575.1. Classification (NCBI taxonomy): domain Eukaryota; kingdom Fungi; phylum Basidiomycota; class Tremellomycetes; order Cystofilobasidiales; family Mrakiaceae; genus Phaffia; species Phaffia australis. The sequence continues at coordinate 29,962 of MVAH01000022.1, forward strand.
CGGTTTTTGTAATGCCCGTTCGAACAAGGAGCTTGATTTGGGCCGAAGAATTGCCAGAGGATCTGAAGAAGACCCGCTGAATGGTCGAGAAGGCTCGGCTGAAGAGAAAATTACGGATGGGTGGCCAAGAGTGGATCGGAAGGGCATTTTCGAACGATTGACGACTCAACTCCCCACAAGACAGAAGGATAGCCACGGATGTCAAAAACAGACGTCAATATTGGAATCGAAAGAAGAACCGACGGAATCGATTCTAATCAGTTGTCTTCGAGTTTTTAGCGGCAACAACGACAGGGAGCAGAATAATAAAAACATCTATCAGGTCAGGGGTAGATTTTCAAAGGAACAAGACAGGCACGAATATAGAACAAAACAGAGCCTTTCGACCCGATCTTCGTAAGAACAAGGGCAACAACAGGATGTGTCAGCGAGATGTCAAGACGGTTGCTCAATACGAGCTTGGTAGAATTTTGGCTATATGTTTTCAAGGATGTAGGGTGTAGAGTGTGGAAGTGATAGAGTGTTCAAAACAAAAGAAATTGACCGTAGGGTGAATTGAACACCCGTCGTCCGCGAATTTGAGTTTCAATTCAAGAACCACAAGCGGAAGTACTAACCACTATACTATACGATCTGATTGTAGCCTGATCTTGTCAATTGCCTATATCATTAATTCCAACCACGATGTTATCAAGTTTTTTTGATTATTATGGAGAAAACTGATCTATCGCTCTGATACTTGTTCCCAATCGAGTTCTCACTAATTAATCAAGCCATATAGACACCGCTTAGGTGTCTCAGTAAAACAGTTTGGAGAAGCCAGAAAAGGCGCAAGGAAGAAGCTAGTTAGGCTTTTATAGCCCTTAGGAAGGAGAGAACATCAAAATCTCACACAAAATTTAAGGTTGTTTTCTAATTGAGAAATAAGAAATTGAGAGTTGAAGATAATGTCAAGACTGCAAATTACCAACAAATGTTGATCCTAGATCTATTCTAAATGGCAATCGTCGTTTGTGCTGTTCTATCCACTGAGTAGGGTCACTCTCGTGTACGAAACCATTATCCAAGTCCTGATCAACCATGGGGGTTGCAATAAATACATCAGTAATCAGAGCGAAGCGACTGGAAGAGACTCATGAGCGAGCCAACAAGACGAAGAATGGCCATTGACAACTAGCCTACTTTAACAACCGCCGCATCAACTCTAACAATGATATTCTTAAGCACCTCCGTCACTTTCTAGTTGCCTTCTGCATTAGTAGACACAAGTTCTAGCACATCAAAAACCGCCTAGTCGTTCTTTGCCAGGATGCGCAATTAGGTAGCATTCGAAGAGGATAAGGCACCCGCAAAGATGATTTCGGATGGGTCTGTAGCAACAATCTTGTAGACATGACCAAACCAAACGAAGTGAAATGGGGTCAAATGGAACATGGATTAGTAGAGAGTCTAGAGAAAGGAACCCTCAAAAGCATGCAATCAAGCTGGATTTTATCGATCTAAATGTTTCTGGGCATATGTATGAGTGTGTACGCCCGAATATCATTCATTTTGAGCCATCTGACTGATTGTCATGAGACAAGATTAATAGATGATGACACAGGTCCCAACTGACTTGTCCAGGGCAGATGTCTGACGGTTCAGCAGGGCAGAAGAGTAACTTCAGAACACACCGGTTGATGTATGCGGGGTAATTGAAAGAATGATATGAGCCGAATATATGTGAATTCCAAACAGAAACGGGAGCTTGAGGGGAAACACGAAGGCGATTTTGTGAATTGGTAGGCCAATTATCGTTGTATAATTTAGTGGCAAGAAATATCAACAATGATACCCCAAATATGAAGAAAGAAACTCAACCCAAGGTGTGAGAGGGAAAAAGCCTAGATACGGTATATAAGGACAGCAACAGAGGAGAAAAAGGGTAACGGATCCGACCAAGAGCGTTGTAAGAACATGGAACGATTTGTGCAAGATCATCAGAGGAGATGAAGAGAGTAGAGAAAGAAGAAGAGTGATAGAAAAATGGAGAGAAAATACAGAAACTCTATTAAAGAAAGTGAGAAGTAAAAGAAAGGAAAGCCCAGACAAGTGCACCAGAGACGATGGGAAGTGTTAAGTTATCGTCTAATCCGGCCGGTAAATCTTGGATGGCAGAGGCAATTCAACGTTGTTGGGTCAGTATATTCCTGTTCCAGAGAGACAGGATTTAAAAAGCGAAAGAAGCCAATGGAGACTAACCCAAGGCCTCTACGTAAGCGGCTACACAACCCACGAAGCTACCTGTAAACGCAACCCCTCTTCTCCACTCTAATACCCTCCAGTCAACCTGACCACCTCGACTACCTCCACCCCCAGGTCCCCCGCCGTAGTAACCAACGGCGACTATGAGGCCAGTCATCCAGGCGGCTACAAAGCCAGCTAAAGACTTGTTGGGCGAGAGGGGAATGAGACCGAAACACACTCGGGCAGGTAACCGAGGATTATATTTCGATTTTGAAAGCAATCGACCGATAGTCGACGCAGCAGTATCGGCCCAAGAGAGGCTGAAGATGACGTACAGCCATAATGTAAGGTCAGTCAAAGATGATTCTCAAGGCAGAGAAAACTGTGTTAAATGGACATACATAAGGATAGATAGAACCGCAACATCCCTAGGATAGAGCGTCAGGACAAATATGACTCCGACCAGGTACCAAATAACACCTGTAAGTCGGATAAAAACAGAAGAGCAGAGTAGGTCCAAGATTAGTCAATGTGCACTATGAAGCGAACAGTACGGAACTATTCCGAAACTGACCGTTCCATTTGTGCTGAACGAGAAGGTAAGAAGAAAGAGAGAAGCGAAAGAGGCCGTCAGGTTTCATCCGAGACACAAATTAACACCTTTTACAAAACATGACTAAGGAAACGGTAGAATTTACCCTTTCCGAGTCACGCATGAGAGGACCGAGATACGCTTCATAAGTCCTTCAAGAACAAAGGATAGTCTGCGAATTAGCAAGGATAGTGTGATAGTATCATTGAGCCAAGATAGAACCAAAACCGAGACTTACTTTGCGAACGCGGGCGACTTGAACCGTATGACATCAGCACTAGTGACGATGATAAGTCCGGCCGATAACGATAATATCAAAGGCGTCAAACTTGGTGGGTCAACGGCGTTAAGAATTAACGTGACAACACCTGAGAGCAAATATGATAGACGCAAACAACACATACGGTAAAGAATAGTCAGCTTAGGAACGTGGATGTTCAAGGACAAAGGCAACCGTGCGGTAGGCTCAACGGACAGCGAGGATACGCGAACGTGATCTTCGAGAGAAGAGGGAGATAATACAAACCAATGGACGAATGCAACAGCTTTCTAGGGACCTCGTAGGTTGTCCAAAATGATTTCGGTTTCAAGGTGTCACCAGCGCTTGACTTGAGCCGATCCTTGATCGAGTCTTCCTCGCTCAGGACTGGATGCTGACCGTTCGTTGTTGTTGTTTGAAGAGGCGAACCATTTTCGGATCCATTGTGAGTACCATTTGCCAACCGAGCTGATCGACGAGGAGTTGCCATGGTTTTAAAGGAAATAGAGGACGAATTGAAGAATCTTATCAAAAATCGAACCTTCTTTTGACCAGAAGAAAATATATGAGAAAATGAGCAGAGGCAAATGAGTAGAGTAGGAAAAAAAAAGAAGTACGTCCTTCTCTGCCCGTGGGACGACGGCTGAAGAGTGAAGAGAGAGAAGCGCAAAGGGGGAAGGGCCTGTGAGCGCACAGCTCTGAAGCTTTGAACATGTCACGTGATAATTTACGTTTATTACTCTGGTTACGCCTCTCTTTTTCTTCAACCTCTTGATTCTTTCCATCAGCAACAGCATCAGACAGAAGCGTGAAGAGCATTTGGAGAATATACACACTCCGTCTCTTCCTTTCAGCAGCTCCTGCACTCAAGCTCATTCTGGTAGAATTGGTTAAAGGATGGACTCTCCTTCCCGTCGGTCAGCTCTTTCGGATCGTCGGTCTTCGAGAAGAACGACAAACTCACCTTATGCAAGGTCTACTGTGACTCGTTCCGTACCGACCATACCCGTACGTTTTCCTCAACTTTATCCATTTCAATATTGGCGAAATGTTTTGCTTCTGTCGCTTCCTTATTCTACTTCGTCACTCAATCCGGTGTCTATCTCTTATTATTTTTTTTCGTAACGCTTTCTTGTGACCTATCCTGCTCACTGCGTCTCAATCCAGGCGGCCATCCCTCGGACATCTTCTATCCGGTCCCTCTTCAACCTGATCTCGTCGCCCTTTCGATCTGTTGCTCCTATTTCTTCCGCTTCTGATGCCCAAAATGACGGATCTCTCTCGGATGAGAACAGATCAGAAACCGGAAGTCTGAAGGGTTCCGATGAGAGCATGAGCGACCAAGAAGAAGAAGAAGAAGAAGAAGAAGACATATTGGAAGGAGACCGGAACGATCGTCAACACAAACAACAAGTCAGTTTATCCTTACCTTTCACTTCCCTCATCTGCGCCTCGCGTGTCTTTCTTCTCATCAACGTTATGTTAGCAGACTTCCCAAAATACTAAGCATATGCAACCTGTGTTTGTTTGCATCAGACCTCGCCCTCTCGAATAACCAGTAAACTTCGATCATCTCCGCTTCCTCTGTCTTCTAATGAGTGGCCAACAGATACTTCAGATTCTCGATTATATTCTGCCCATCACCCTTCTCAAAAACAACCTTCTATCTTCCAAGCTCAACATACCTACTCACCATCCTCATCATCATCTCTTGCATCGTCGCAAACCGACTTCCAGTCTTTCATGAGTCGATCTCAAACAATGCCTTCCCTTAATGGCTCACCTTCCTCTGCCTTGAGAGTCCTTGGTTCAGACCCAGATTTTACATCTCAAACTATTTTGCAGAAAGCAGTGAAAGACACTGCCAAGGGCAAGAATGGACTATCCTCAGAGGAGCTTGAAGAATGCCGGCGGATCCTTAGTCAAAATAGGAGTTTGACAATTCATCAACAAAACACTGGTACGTTGAAAAGTTAGTCGTTCGACGCTTATGAGATAATTCAATTTGAATGCTGATACTCTTATCTTCCGCGATTTATAACTACCTCTTACTTGCTGGGTGTTTCTCACAGCTTCAAAGCACCAGCCGTTTTCCGCAGCTAGTCCTCTCTTCCACCCTGGGTCCTCCGTTTTGCCACCTCAAAATAGGACTCCTGTTCGATCCACTCCCTCCGGTCCAACCCGGTCGACTTCCAACCTTTCCTTCTTGTCTCCGTCTCGATTCCGCTCCTCAAATACGACTTCCTCATTGCCATCTTCTCCTGACGTCAACCTATCCTTCTCTACCCGTTCATCTACTGGTACTCCCCGTAGGCGTCCTATATATCTTGGTCCAGGTTCAGGGGCAACACCCAGACGACGACCTCCTGTCGGTCGCTCGTTCTTGGATCTCGAGTCAAGCCAAAACACGAAGTTGACAACGGATAGCCCAGGAAAGAGAAGACGACTGGATGATGAGATGGACAGCGCGAATGAAGAGGCTGAAAGGAAGGAGGAAGAAGATTGGATCATTGACAGAGCATTGAGCGGCTTTGGCGCTGCCGCTTCCCCCAAAACTTCATCCAAAATTACTTCGAATAGGGACTTGTCTACTCCTTCGTCTCCTTTCACATTCTCAGTTCCATTCGGTTCCTCGGTTCCTTCCGCTGGCATGCCGTCCTTCTCGCTTTCGACACCTCAAAATCCTCCCTCAAACCCAACACAACCTGCAAGCCTGAGTCAGAACCAGTCTATCAGGGGTCGATCATCGCTTGCACTCTCCATGAAGTACAAAAACCCTTCGCTGGTGGCACCCTCTCCGTTGAGACAAAGCACAAAGTTTGCGGACTCTCCAGAGGGTAAGAATAAAGCCATGGATGTGGGAACAAGTCCAAAAGTGATTTCAAAAGCTTCGAAGATGATGATGGATTTGATTAAGGAAGAAAATGCCAAATATGAGGATGTAAGCATTGCTTAGCGTTCCTTTGGTATAGCATTCTACAGCTACTAAGCATCTTGAAACACTTCACACAGCCTTCTCTCCCCGATTCTACAGTCGAGATAACCTCGACTCCGTCTATCCCTACGGTTGCTCGTCGACAGACCACCACCACTCAATCTGCCTCCTCGCTCGGTTCTGTCTCATCTATGAACATTGACACTGTACCCGCTCCGCCTACTGTCCATACCAGTTCATCTACTGTTCATAACCCTTATCAGTCCTCTGGAATTGTCGCTCCTAGTCCAAGAAGAAACCCCAGGCGAAGTGTTGCGGCTACCTCTCGGAGTCGAGCCAGTGTGAACTCGCCTAGCCGACCGGTCATGCGTAGTAACCAATCCCAGGCTCAAACCCAAGCTCAGGCATTCGAAGAAAACGGCGTTGAATTGACGCCCACATCAAAGAGACAGCGAAATGGATCGTCTCACGAAACGAGTGATCGATCGAAGAGTGAAGATGAGACGGAAGAGAAGCAGGATAGAGATGACGACGATGTAATCGTCCTCAGTGATTTACGTGCTCCTCCGAAGCCGCTGGTGCTGGCGTCTAGTACATCCATTTCAGCTCCTTCGTGGATGGATGTTCCTCCCAAGGTCCTCTTTGCAAATGATGCACCTGTCTCTGGCGAAAGGTCGAAACAATTCGAGGTCCAGATGGACATCGACGCCTCACCTGCTAGAGAGACTTTAAAGGTGCTGAAAAACTTGGAGTCGCCCGCACTGAGATCATCCAAATCGAAATCTTCATCTCTTGCTAGTTCAACTTCATCAAACATGAAGCGAGGGTCCATACCAGAAAGTCTTACCTCTTTCAGCAAGACTGGCTCTCTCGGCCGATCCTCTGAACTATCTGCCAATGCTGCTATCACTGCTGTACCAAAAACTTCATCTCCGTCAATCGAGAACGGCACTAAGACTAAAGACCCACGAACGATCGCACTTGAGACTCCTTCGTTCATCCTTCCGATCTTCAACTTTCGATTCGCCGCACGACTTTCCCCATTGCCAAGGACGATGGAGGAAAGTGAGGCTTTGGTTGACGCTCTAAAAGTCAAAGTCGACGAATTACCAAAAATTGATTTCTTGGACGACAAGGCCAAAAATCCCAAAGCCGTCATGTCCCGCTCTTCCATTCCCGGAGGAGAAGGCTTCAACTGGGCGGCAGCGGGTCTGAAGTCGACGACAACGACTGATAAATGGATCTGTCCGACCTGTTCAATCTCCAATGCTTTGAGTGCTATCAAGTGTGTAGCATGTGAAGAACCTCAACACAAAGCCTCTACACCTGTCGCTATCGCTTCTAGCTTTGGCTCTGCCTCAAGCTTAAAAACCGAAGTAGCAGCAAGTGGAGGAGGCGGATTCAATTGGGCGGCAGCGGGAATGAAGCCTGTCACTCCATCTACCGACAAATGGGCTTGTCCAACATGCGGTATCTCCAACGGTCTCACCGATTCAAAATGCCTAGCCTGTGAAGAACCCAGACCTGCCTCTATTGCCACCCCCGCTCTTGCAGCGAACGCCCAGCCGGCGATGACCGCTGCCCCTAAGCCGGCCGCAGGTGGTTTTAACTGGGCAGCGGCGGGCATGAAAGTTCCGGAGAAGAAGAAAGGTTGGGAATGTGGGTTGTGTATGGTTCATAATGGAGAGGACAATTTGGCTTGTGTGAGCTGTGAGACCAAGAGGAGTTAGCCGGGATGGAGTCCCTTCCTTTTGTTTCGTTGTGTTCCATTACTATCTATTCGATGCGTTGACTTTCGTTAATTCTAGAATATCGGGGTTTTCTCCAAAAATACAATCGTAGGACGGCAAAGAGTATTTCTTGAAACCGAAAAACAAAGACACAAGAAGAGAAGAAGAGAAGAAGAAAATAGGAGTCTAGATATCAACCAGTCATCGATCGTGTCGAGCATGAATCGAAAGGAAAGAACAAACGAGAACCGAGGACTCGAGTGTGAAAGTTGATAAAGGAGTCGACAAGGAAACCAAAAAAGAGTTTTTTTTTTGTATATAAAGTGGATATTCAAGAGATAATAGACAACATAGTAGTTGATGGGGGCGACAAATGACTGAGAGAGGAATGACAAGACGTGGGACGAATGGAAGGAGGGAAGAAAAACGATAAAATGCGATCATTTTTTGTCCAATTTCTTCAGTTGAATTGGAAAAAGAATCCAACAGAGACATATAAAGTATTTGATTGTGATGTTCAGAGGAACCCCAGTCATGGCTTTCCGTTCTGCCAATCATCTAAAAATGCAGAGAGTCGATCTTTGACAGACCCAAAATCATCCAAAGCTGGACGGATGTCAAGATTAAAGTTGGGAGATCCATCCGGGTCATCGGGTGCAGAGTAATAGTCGATGATGTATCGGTGCTCGGTCGAAGTGGCCGGCCGTCTGATTACCCAGTCATGCCTGTCGAACGGGGGTTCCGTACTGAAAAACCAAAGCGAAGAAAAGAATCAGATGTTGGAAGTCTAACGGCAAAGGACAATATTTGAGAGACTGACTTGTAAGAGTCAGGGAAGAAATATCCCAGCGTAAGATACAGCTGAGCTTTTGGACTCAAAGTTCCTGGTCTTCCCTTGAACTTCGTGAGCTCAACCTCTGGGTACTCATCCTCTGGCATGCCCAACCTGCGACCTTCCCATCGAAGGACCTCTTTCCAAGCAAGCTCATTCAAAACATTATGGACAAACACCATACTCTCAATGTCCTCTTCCGGTGCCTCCTGACCTTTTCGGAGAAGCGCATTGTAAAACTGCTGAGCAGAAGGGTAGACCCATCGTTTGGAAGCCGGGTCGATCGTGGGATCTTCATCAGAGGTAAGAGTTCGGGGAATAGTTGAGATTTCTCGGTCTGTTGAAAGTTCGATTTGTTGAGAATCAGAGAGTCTAGACTGAGAGAGTTCGGGCATCTGGTTCAACGGATTCAAATCAGCCAACAAGTCGGACGGAGGGGTATACACCATGCGGGAGGAGGCGGAAGGACTGGTAGAAGACATGGAGGAGTGGTCGATCGGGCAAGCAGCAGTCCCTTTAGAAGAGGAAGCGGAGGCAGATGTAGGGGCTGGAACAGAAGATCCCTTAAGCTTCGAGGGGTCGTGCATTGGGCAACCGGCAGGAGGCTCTCCTGACATTGGATGGGCAGCCGGGCGTGGTGGAGGGGAAGGGGCAGATATGGGTGTAGGAGCACTCTGGCCGAAAGCCGGGTTTGCGTGCATCGGGCATCCAGGCGGAGGCGCCTTCAAGGACCCATCAGAAGTAATGACGGGCGAGATCGGAAGGAAGTGTGAAGGGGGGAGAGAGACTGGGTGAGAAGATGACTGGCCCATGGTGAGTGAATGTGTGTGGTGTGTAAGCTGGGTGTAAGCTGGGTGTAAGTGTGAGTGGGTGGATGAGTTTAAAATCTATTTGTGATAAAACAAGCTGGCTCAGCGAATAAAAAACCCCTGAAAGACTGATCACTACAACTGTATGGACGAGAAAGTGACACTCACTGAACAGCAAAGTACTGAACGCAATCAAACAGGATGATGGTCAAGAGGCAAACCCAAGGTAGGTAGAACGTAGAGAGCTGCAGACTGAATTTTAGCGGCAACCGGACCAATCGGATAAAACGCAAAATATCGAACGAACGCGCCGTCATCCGTTGGTGGCGTGAAGCAAAGCTGTGCATCACGGAGTATACCGGGCTATGCAACCAATTTGACCATATCCAATAACTTCCTTCACCATTAGCTAACATGCGCGCTCAACATCTTGGATTTGTTGTTGACAGTGATGGGTATGATGTTAAATGATGAATCAGAGTAGAATATCAAATCGCGCTAGCGACGTATGTCTTACTGCTTATGTCCCTGAAGGTATCCGTTCGAAGGGTTTACAGAAAGACGATTACCTAAGCATCATCGCTGATGTAATCGTTTCCTCTACTTCATTTGTCCTCCCTCCGTCGTCGCTCGTTTGGCTGTTTGGTTGTTGAAATAGTAAAAGTCGATGTGGAGATTGACAACTAACTTGAGTCATCATCATCATCTCCATCATACTCTTCGTGCATATTTCTGTGTTATGCCTGCAACATCCGACGCCGTAGCTACCATCGGGGAATCCAAATTAAAGCCCACGCCCGCACCGAAGGTACCGTATCAACTAACCCCCGAACAAATTGCTCTTCAACAAGCTAGAAAGGAGCTTAAAGCTCGCAAAGCAGCGGAGAAGAAGGATGAACCGCTTCGGTCAAAGGAGCAAATCGAAAAGGGAAATTTTCTTTTGAGGCCTTGGGTCGATATCAAGCAGGAAATTCCGACTCAACAACCTGAGGAAGCTGTCAGAGTTATGAGCTGGAATGTACGTCTGATATTTTGAGTTTGAAAGACACGCCCTTAAGCGAACTAGCACGTCTGACGATACGCTTCACCCTCTCTCCTAGATCCTTGCCCAGACACTTATACGTAGGTGACTTTTTGCTCATAGCTGATTGCAACTTCTGTCATCATAGGCAATCTCACTGATATCTCATGTGTGTCTCATCAAGCACAGGCCGAGACCTCTTTCCCGGATCTGGTTAGTTATATCATGTCTCTTCCAAAAGATGAAGACCTCTTTTGTCGAGAACAGCCACTGATTCAATTTTATATTCAATATGTATAAAAGATTGTTTGAAATGGACCGATCGAGAACAAATGCTCATCTCTGAACTCACCGCATACGCCCCCGACATCATCTGTCTTCAGGTAGAGCTCTTCATCCTTATATTATGAAGCCTATCCGTTCACTTGTTTTGCTAATTGGATTCGTTCTTTGCCCTTGACTTGCCCCGCTCAGGAAGTCGACCGTCTAGAGTCTCTCATACCTCATATCCCCACTCACAAGGTTACTCAGGCCAAAGGTCATCGGAAGAGGCATGGACTCGTAATTTTCTACCGAGATGTCTTGTTCGAGCGGTTGGCAGAGAAAGTCATATATCTAGACGAGATGGAGCCCAGAGACACATCTGCACAGGTAGAGTCAGAAGAAAATTCCTCAGCATGGAAACGAGCGGGGACTAGAGAGACAAAGAACATCGGTCTTCTAGCTTGTTTGAAGAGGAAGGACGGAAAAGGCGGAGTTGTACGTTACTTTATTTCACAGATCTGTACACCCCGTGTAAACATACTTGATCACTAATCTGTCTCATATCGATGTCAGATTGTTTGCACTACTCACACATTCTGTAAGAGTTTTCATTCCAACGGACAGTTCCTTTCTTCCTCCTCAAAGGTTTCAATAACTAATCTGCATCGTGAACATAGGGCATCCGATGTATCTCTACGAACGAACAAGGCAGCTGGGTCTCCTCCTCCGGGAGACCGCACGGTTTAGAAAAGCAGGTGGTTGGGAAGACTGGCCTTGTATTATGGCCGGAGGTGAGCCTTTTTGCGGTTCAGACTTTGACGCTCCGCGCTACACAACTCATTCTTTATCGCGCATCCTGTTCTAGATTTCAACACTCAACCATTCGAACCTTCATATACGCTCCTTCGAAACCCCCATTCTCCTCTGTCATCCACACAGATAGCCGATATTCAAAACTCCTCGGTCGTACATTCATCAGTAGTCAATGTCCGTTCGCCGGTCCAGCTAGATAATTCTACCTCTGGGAAGCCAGAGTTTGTCGATCCGAACTCCAAACCAGGTGAACTATCAGATGATGAGGGAGAAGCTGACGGAGATGCAGATGGAGAAGGCGAAGCTGAGCAAGGTGGCGGTGGAGAGGAAGGACTCATGAAGGGTTGTCGACGAGCGGCCGAACAAGATGGATTATTATCTATTGACGAGCTTCGGGCGCTTTTCAGCCAGAGTGGGATCGAACCGAATAGTATACAAAGTTTGTATGACTCTTGTTCTGAGGTCGAGCGTGCGTGTGGAAAAGATTTGTTAGAGGGAAGATCTTTAGAAAGTCGGTGGACAGAGAAAGAGCAGGAGGAAAAGAAGGGTCTATTGGGCAGTGGTGAACCAAACTACACGTCTTTCACACCGTGAGTCTCGTAATGTCCTAATCCCTTCCCTTTCCAAGACCTAAATGCAAAGTCTTAATGACTGGACGACTCTTCTTTTACGTTTATCCCTTTGTTCATCAATTTCCGGATCGATAGGCTATGGCATCTTACCCTAGGTAGAGTGCTCCTCATCTCACCTTTCCTCTTTGCAGATTCATCAACTTACCGATTCGTCTCTTCTTCTTTGGAAACAGATTACATATTCCTCCTCCCACCAGCGACTGGGTCTAATCTTCCACCTAAAGTTACCCGATACCTTCTTCCTCATAAGGTTTCAGATCTAGAACCGGGATTACCTAGAAAAGGAATTTCTGCTTCAGATCATGTCGCGATCGCTGGAGACATTCTTTTGCGTGGCTAGAACATGGATCTTATGTCTTGCGGAGAGAATGTTGGAATGGCGATAGATAGTTTTTTGGGTTCCGAGAGGACTGAAGATTAACTGTATCTTTCTGGCTATTTCAACAAAGAATGGACTTGTGGGAATCCGCAAAGAACTTGGACATTTCAACTAATTCTAAAGAATGAGTGAATGCAAAGGTAGAAGGACAATGATGTTAGATTATTTATAATAAAAAAAAACGAAGAAAATTCCAAAAGAAAAGATCAGGTCAACGAATACGTATGGAAGACAGGGATGGGGGATGAGAAGAGAGAAGACGTTGAACAGAATAAATTCAAGAACGATTCATCTTCTACAGAACAAGAACGGGCTTCCGAAACAAAATAAGGAAAGTATGAAGAGAAGAAAAAGTTTTATGCATCATTGAACGTCCAGTGTCTGTCGACTAACTGACCAATACTCCCCCACCCCCACCTCCAGACAAGAATCCTCTAAGCCCGAGGACATGCCTTACATCACTTGTAAACCGAAGACTATCCAATACAGGCAACAAGTCAAGTAAAGCCTGATCATTTGGGTCAGAGAACCAACCATCTATCGGAATACCGTTGGCTAGAATATGTGACAGGTCCAGATGATCAATTCAGAGTAAGCAAAAGTAAATTAGCCAGGAGTAGAGGAGAAGGAACAAAGACAAGAACCAGGCGATAAGTGGACCGTACATTGATGGAAAGCATATGAGACTGGTGAATTATCGATCAAGGCAACTCCACCTAGATCCTCTTCTAGACAGGTAAGATCTTTGACGTATGCTCCGTTCTGATGTTGCACACACGACTGAAGGAAGGAGATCAAGAACATAAGAACGACATCATGTTTAATAAGTCTGCCTCGAAACGCTGCTGATAGAGACAATGAAGAAAAATAAGACTTACTTCTCGGTAAAGTCGCTTGGCAAATATGCCTCGGCCTCCATCAAGCCAGTCGATTACTGGGTCCGCATACTCCTGCATAGATGCGGTAAAGATGACGAGTGTATACCACGAGGAGACCTGTTGAGTAAGAGAACAAGACGCGAGATTTGACATGAACGCGATAAAAGCGTGAGCGCGCGTGAAACACGAGTTAAAGAGATGAAAGGCTTACCTTCTTCAAAAAGAAATCCACATAGGGTCGTTTGTATACATGATATACTGTACTTCTTCCTCCCAAAAATACTTCAACCATGTGTCCCTCTCCTCTACCTCTGCCACCTCCCCACTTGCCAGAAGTTGAAACGATTGGTCTCGAGGTCGAATGAATCAGCGTCTCGTCTAGATCAAGGATGAGTGTCTTTGGTTTATGAAAAGGTGTTTTCTTAATTCGGACCGGTGGGGGCGAAATATCAAATGTGCCGGTGCCTGCACCAGACCCAATCTCTATACTCGTAGAACTGGATAGAGTCGAGACAGTTGAAGAAGGAGGTGCAAGGAGAAGACTTGATTGTTGGCCAAGGCCGGATGAGAGTACAGCAGTGGAGACGGAGGATGCAGTGAGAAGAGAGGATCCACCATATGGATTCACCAGCAGACGTGATTTCTGAGGTCGGTCAAGTTTCGAATGTAGGGAAAGATCATCCGATGCGGGTAAGGATTCTGTTGTTGATGTAGATGCTGATAATTGTGTAGATGATGCTAGTGTCTGTTTGGATGGAGTCGATGGCGTGAGTGGTGATGTCGTGGAAGGCGTCGATGATTGTGATGCGGGTGCGGATGCTGGTATAGATGAAGCACCGGGCTCAACGGCCTGGGTGCGAGGATCTATGAAGGATAACGATAGATCGACCTGTTCTTCCACTGAAAGAGGTGACAATCCCAACGAGTTTTCGCCCATTCCTAAATTCCTTCCTTTTCCTTTATCTCTTCTCCGAAGAGTTGCTGATTGACTATTGCCGAGGATCCGACACCATGTTAATAAGCCGAGCACCCATGACCAGAGCTTTAGCACGATTCGAAAAAAACTCCAGCGTCTAGGCCGAACGGCCCGCTTCTTCCGGGAACTTGATTCATCTCGAGCAAGAATTTGTTGGGAAGAGACAGACGATGACGATGAGAATAACGGAGAGCCGGACAGGGATGAGGAAGCCGGTCGACGTCGAACTGAGCTTGAGCGACGGACCCGAAGGTCAGTCTCAGAAGGTGATAATGACGATGAAGAAGGAACTGGTGACGAAGACGGCGTTAAGGCTGGAGAGCCGACGGAGATGGAGGCCGACCTGGGCTGGGTTGTTAGAGGAGACGAAGGCGAGCGATGTGCCAGGACGGGAGGTGGTCTGAATGTCCGGGAGAGAAATCTATCGATCGAGGCTAGCGAGTTCATCAGAACCAACTTTCAGGCAAACTTGATGGGAAAGGAGAAGAGAGAAATCTGAGGAAACAAGCGGTAATGAATTGCGGGAACGTGTGTTGATGGGGAAGAGGCAACGAAGCAGCCGGTGATTGCCGACCTAGAATTCCGACTACTCTTATCGATTTTTCGTTTTGATAGTATACAAGACAAACGATCGGAAGAAGGCCGTTATGGAATCCGAGTACAGATGCAATATGAGCAACCACGGAACAAGAATAGGATGATAGGAATCAGAAGTGCGAAGAATAGGCAATGGTCAATGATGAGCAGCGGAAAGGTTTGTGTTCTGATCTCTCAAGCACTGGGGTAAGGGTAACCCCAGCTAGGCTAAATTGGTTAGTCACCTTGTTTCTTTAGCCGGTGTGTTTCTTCTTTACGCTTCTCCGCTTTCTCAAGATTTTGCGTGTCTATTGATATATGTTTTTCTCTAGAAGTCTAAGATGTATGAATAAGGGAAACCATATCGATCATTATCTATTGACAGTTCCATGAGCCTATTCCTTCTTGGCATTTCGCTTGCCGGCAGCTGCACTACTTCTCACTCGACTCTTCTTCGCCTTGAACTCTGGCTTACCGCCCTTCTTCTTGCCAAATGACCCGATCTTGACACTCTCTCTCTTGCTCGACGGCGCTGCACCACCAGCTCCGTGCTCCATAGCAACTCTGTTCTTCTTCTTTGCAAGTCGTCGGGCAAGTCGATCCGCATCCTCAGACTTGACGGCCTTTCGATCCTCTTTCGATAGATCCTTGAGCTTCTCGCCCAACAATGGATTACCCTTTGGCATCGGCTGTATCGTCGGGTAAGGCGCTCGAGCCGGTTTTGTGACGGCAGCAGTGGAACCGGTGACGGAGGTGGCGGAAGCCGTTGAGGTCGTTGCTGTGGGCTTCTTGGAAGGGAGAGTTTTGCATCGTTCAACTCGAAGGGTTCGCTTGCTGAACTGGAGGTGCTTCTTATCAAGCGAGAGGATAACGTCGACAGAATGTCGGTCCTTGAAAAATCCAAGAGAAGCAATCAGAGATAAGAAAGTTAATATATATATATCTATCACGAGTGTTCGCACTTGAACAAACTAAACGAAAACCTACACGGAGAGACACGTAGGCAAACCCTTTGCCTAATCCGGTCGCCGCATCTCTGATAATTCTCACACTGCCAACCCATCTCTCATTCTCGAGAACCGCACCTCCCTCCGTTCCGTTCTCGATGCCTTCAGTGACGACTCCTCGCTCCTCTCTCATCACAGCTTCGAAGAATGCCCGAAGGTCTTCCTCCTTAGCAGCCAACTCAAGATTACCAACAAACACACTCTTCTTAGGATCTGAACCGGCCACCCAGAGGGCGGAAGTAGCCCGTGCAGTAGAAGCGGTCGAAGCGGATGCTCGGATTGAATCGACCCGGATAGTTCGTTCAAGGAAGACAGTGCCGTTACAGGTCTGAACTGCCTGGGTAGCTGCCTCATATGGATTCAAGATAGGTGCAACGTTGGCGGATCGATCAGGAGCGGCGTGCTCAAAAACGATGTAGGCGTTGATATGGTCAACTTCGGGGTGGAACTGTATTGATAACAATATGTACATCAGAATAAGGTCGAGCAGTAGAAAAACAAAACAAAACCCCGACTAGGTGACGTACATCTTTCTTGATGAAGGCAATCTTCTTCTTCTCCTTGGGGTCTTGATAAACCTTGCCAGCATCGGCCTCCTTCTCCTCATCCTTCTTACCACCTTCTTGCTCCTCAGCTTCCTTCTCCCGCCAGGTCTTGGTTCGTTCCTTCTGTCGTCTGGCTCGGGTGATCTCCTCAGCCTCGTCTTTAGCAGGTAGTTCTTCGGTCGGAGCAGCAAATGCGGCCGAACGGAATCGAGTGGAGTCTATCTTGGCATGGGGAACTCGAGAGAGGATGTGCTGATGAAGTTGATGGAGGTATGACTATTGACAGGAGCGAGACAGTGCGAAGAGGAGACTTTATGAGATATGTACGGTGCACAAAGAGGAAAGAAAAAACAACAAAACACACACCTTGTTCTTGGCTACCTCGATAGGCAAGTTTCCAATGAAAATCGTTCTCGCATCCTTCTGCTCAGCTGTCTCATCCGCCGGAATATACTTTGTCTTGTTCCTTCCTCGATCCCTTTTCGGCTTCTTCTCCTTGAGCGACTCATGGACGAGGTCCTCCTCCTCTTCCTCCTCTTGTTCTTCCTTCATACCACTCTCCTTAGTAGCGTCAGTCTCGGCGCCCTCAGCCTGGGTGGATACTGCTTCAGGGACTTGATCCTCGGCCCTAAATTTCTTGCGCTCGTAGGCGCCTTCAACCCTATCGATATCGGCTTCCTCCTCCTCCTCATCCGAGTCTACTTTGGTGGCAGAAACTTTCTTTTCAGAGACAACCACTTTGGTTGAGTCTGATGGACCAGATACAATAGACGAGGGTTCTTGACGCTTTCGCTTGGTTGATTGAGAGGCAGACGGAGTGACTGAAGTAGAATCCGACGCAGTGGACTGAACAGGCTTGCTAATGGGCCTGGCTTTGTGAGCAGGTTTCGAGTACTTTTGAGAGATAAAACAATCAGATAGTTTACATTAAACCTACGATATCTTGCAAAGTTTCCCCTAGCAAGGAGCGAGTCAGATAAACTTACTGTAGACTTGAAGAGTGAATCTAACTCAGGATCAGCAATCTCAGCCTTAGGTCCGGCCTCCTCCTTCAAAGACGAGGTCTTTTTGGCCTTCTTTTCCTTCTTCGTGGTATCTTTCTTAGGCTTTGAGGCTTTGGGTGTAGACGAACTTGTGGGACCTGTTGAATCAGACATCTTGCGAACCAACGAACAAGGTGGATGAAGTACGAATGGATGTCAAAAGAAGGGGAAACGAGGAGACAAACGAGGAAGTTTATCTGTTGAATGGTTGAAATTCGAAGCCATAAATCACGTGTCATAATGAGCTGTGGACACAAACACTATCATAAGCTGTAGTCTTTCACGTAATTATTCTGTAGTACAAACGCCACAATTTTCTAATGCTTTTCTCGTCTTCAAGATATCTTTACGGGCCCTTCCGAGTTCACGCCCAACGACGCCCATCACAAAATTCATCTGTAGTCAAAGCATTGTTGACGACTGGCCTGCCATCTATCCAACTTTGTCTAGAGTGAAATGACGTACAGACAACAGAACACGATACACGCAAAGTCAGCTCAAAGTAAGACACTCAGCCTGGATGGTTGGGAGTCTAGTGCTCCTCTCGGGCAAGCAGAACTCGGCTCGGTGAGCTCGGTTAGGATCTCGTGCGCTCAGAGACGACTGCCGACCAGCCCTGTATGGATTATCCCATTTGCATCATCCTTGGCTTATCGGGTGATGATGAAAACTTAATATCTTCTTTCTGTGTTTCTTAGAATATAACTGGTAATGTCCATTCAATCTCTCGTCCGTCGACTCCTCTCGCCGGAGGGGGCCTAGGCAGGTCGAAACCTATGCAGCCATCCCTTCTTCACGCGGTACTTTCACCTTCTTCCCTTCGATCACTCCCTTCCACTCGACCAGGTACTCCTCCTCCAGGTAACCCATCTATGAGCGGATACTCTACTCCACCAGCCCTTCTTATATCAACCGCTCAACAGTTCTACGACTGGTTCTCAAAACTGACCGCCTCGCTTGAGCACGAGCAGGACGCGTTGTACAGAGATCATCTTGCCGAAATCGCCGTCTACAGGGAGGCATGTGAAGTGTTGATTGAGGAATGCACCGATGCCGAACGGGTTTGTGCAGAGATGGAAGAGTGCTTCCGGTTCGTAGAGGAGAGGAGTAAGAGTCTGCAATTAGCGTGTGAAGAGTTATTGGAAGAGCAGGTGCGAATCTTGTCTCTCTATATCACACCTCTCATCCTATACTTAACCTATATGTGTTGTCGATGGTTTCTACAGAACCGTCTTTTGACCACATCTGAGGCACTTACCATCCGATTGACGTACTTTTCGTCGTTAGAGCCGGCCACCCGGATGCTCAACTCCCCAGGGTCGCATCTGGTCACTAACACCGACTTCTTACCGACAGTAGACCGAATGGAGGAGTGCCTGGCTTACCTCAAAGCGCATGTACGCATTCAATCTTCTTCTATCTCTGTCTCGTTTTCTTGATTTTCAGGTTCACAAATTGATCATGGGCGTGATCTTTTGCCTCTCTTCACGCTTCAGCGTGACTATAAAGACGCAGAGCTATATATCCTTCGATATCAGCAATGCTTGTCAAGGAGCATGACGCTGATCAAGATCTATTCGATCTCTCAGTTCAACAGTCTTGGACAAGATATCTCGAAGCGTATAGGGGAACTCAACTTGTCAGAAACGGCGCTTCAGACGTTGTTGTATCAAAAACCCCGAACAATGGCCTCTCATCTCCGGCCCCTTCTGCTTGAATTGGAGTACCGTTCGGCCAACCATCGAAAAAGTTCGAATCGACTGATTGACCCGGAGGCTGAAGATACCGGACCCTCACTAGGTGAATGCCAGGAGGCCTGGCTGGCCGTTAGACAAGGTTTGCTATCGGGTATTGTCAGAGCAGAAGTGTTAAAACTTGATCCGAATAGCGAAGACCTAGTAGATCTGGTTCGTTGTATCATACGTCTGTAGTATCTTTGTTGTTCCTGCCTACTTGACTGACAAATACATACTTTGGAAAATGGATTTCAGACTCGTGCAGGATGTGGATACCTCAAGAGGTTGTGCGCGGAGGAATATGCACTTTTCAAACAATTTTTCGAGACCGGAGACGACCGACTCATGTGCGTTCTCAACATTTTTTTTTCTTCATTGGACCTTCTATTGTATTGGACCATAACCTTAATTGTCCATTGTTCTATTCTTGTCAAACTAATCAGACCATTCTTGGAGACATTGTGTGATTACCTATACGACTACCTGCGCCCTCGAATTTTACACGAACCTTCTTTGAAGGTGCTGTGCCAAGTCTGTACTGTCCTGCAGGCCCTCATGGTGCTCGACACGATTGATGATGACGACGATGAAGAAAACCAGTTCGATGCATCGCCTTCATCTCCAAGTTACTTTTCTCAGAAGCCACTACCGGCCGATCAGTCAACTCCCACTCACTCTTCAAGCCCAAACCACGTCCGACAAAATAGCTATCCTGGCCTTGTCTATTCTCCATCGCTATCACACCGGTCCTTCTATTCACCGAAGTCAAGATTCTATGAAAACCCCGGAGAAAAGGCTAAGGCCAGAACTGAGAGGAAGAAACAACTCAGCTCAGTGTTGAGTCCAGTATTGATGGACGCTCAAACCAGGCTAGTGTTTAGGGCTCAAGCGATCGTTCAGACGGGTGTAGGGAGATTTGTCCCGAACGAGAAGGATCTGGATTATCCGGATAAGATCTTGGCTGGTTTGTGCCATACCTACTACTACTGTCGCTGCTCGGGTGACTAACAAAACACTGATGTGGTTTTTTTTTGACGCTTCATCACTGTGCATCTTTAGCTAAACCAACAATACCGAAAAAGCAGCCTGTAATTCGACCACAAAAAGAAATTGAGAATCTAAATGATCTTTCTGAGAAAGGATCTGATGATGATGATGATGATGGAGCTCTTTTCCGGCTGCCGTCGATACATGTTCAAGAGACCTGGTACCCGACTCTAAGGAAGACGCTTTGGATGCTTGAAGAGCTTCATTTCTTCGTAGACGTATGTTGATCGTTTCTGTCTATCGTGCCAATTGTCTCCCGTCTAGACAATCGACAAACTAGATCAACTTGCTTATTTGTTTGTGATACATGCGTTCAGCCGGCAATCTTTGAGGATATTGCTCAGGAAGCTATCTTACTCTGCCGGCAATCGCTCGACGCAGCTTCTGTCCAGATCTCAGCGAAGCAAGGCAAAATCGACGGCGCGCTTTTCAAGATTCGGCATCTCTTGATTTTAAAAGAAATGATGGGTAGTGTTGAAATGGTTGGAAAGGATTTGGGGGGAGAGATGCTTGGTGTGACTGGTAAGTTCCAGCTATTCATTAGTCTATGCACTTCGATCATCGTCTATTTTATTAACACATGTTACCTTCTAGATGCGTTCTCGGCTTTACTCTCTTCTGCTATGTCGTTTTTGCCGAGTGCATTGACATTTGGTTATGGAGGGTCAATTAATGGGACTCGACCCGAAGCTCGCATTGTCGATGCCAAAATGGTACGCACAGTCTCAGTCTTCACAAGGTTCAATTCTATGCCTCAGAAACAAATTTCCCCCTCAATATGTCACTCTAACGATGATTACAAACAGGATCTGGACCGTAGTTTAAAAGCGATTTGTGAAGATCTCATCACCATAGCCTCCGCAGCTTCAACCGCTCCTCTTCAACCGTTTATCTCCCAAGCCTCTACCTTTCTCGCCGCTTCTCGTCCTCTAAGCTCCTCATCATCGGACATTCCAAGATCCAAACAGGCTTCAAATACAGATTTGGGCGCACAGCCATGGGCCACATCAGAGATTGTGTTGAAGCTCCACAGCAATGTGAAGGAAACCATCAGGAAGGAAGTAGTTGATTGGGTTAGCAAGTTGAGAATCTATCTGGAGGATGGAAAGGCGGTGGATGTGTTGATTCCTCCGATGCAGGTTCGTCTGATTCTATTATGATCATCTCTGCTTCTTTCTTTCTTTCAATAGGTCCCAAAGAGTTACTTATATCCAATTTACTATTCTCCATATGTCTGAACAGTCAAGTATCATAGAATCCTATCGACAGTTCCATGAGATCGTCCGGTCTGGATATGACTCTTCCGTATCATCCGCTGTGTGGAGTCCGGTCAAGATGTGGGACTTTTTGAGGGAGATCGTCGAATCGTCTGTCCCAGCTGGAGGAATACAGAACACCTAATTGAGCATGCCATAAGTTCCCCGCGTTTTTGACGTTATTTATTCCTTCAGTGTATTGGTATATGATAAATTGTAGACATCATTGGCGTGCATTCATGCCTCTCTTCCGTAATCCGCTAGAAACTACTCGAAAGCTTCTCACGTATGTTCTTGAGTGAGAGCTAAAAGAGTCGTTTATTGGATTCAGTCCTTCACAAGATCGATCAATTTCAATTCGATTTTTACCACACCGGGTCTTGCCTTCTTTCCGCCTCTTGTTTTTCCTTTCCCTTTGCTGGGATCATAGCCTAGTAAACCACCAGGTAGAACCTTTCTACATACTGGACACGAACCTTCGAGATTCGTTTCGAGTGAGACCGATTGAGAGGCATGCCGGAATGTCGAGTGAGGATTTGCGAGCAAGGTGTTACGCAAACAGGTGAAGCACACTGATGTAGCATGAAAATAACAGATGTGAATATGGACAGTGAAAAGGTACAGAGGACAAAAGGGCGAATAGACGAACTCAGATGTCCGCAAGGTGTGACACAAGCTTCTGAAGGCGGACAGAGACAGATCGGACAATCTACCATAAAAGAACAATTCAAAGAAGGACAAGAGACCAACATATCTCACAAACAAGTTAGCATGAAATTATTCAGACTAAGTAGTTCCACTTGAGTCAATGGTGGCAGTAAGGAAAGGACTAAGAGAACATACTGTACTCTGTTATCAATTCTTTCGACGCATCCTCCCCTTCTAGATCGACAGGTGGAGCAGGAATCACCCTTCGTTTCGGGTTTATCTTCCCTGCCTCCGTCAATGTTGACGCTGGTGTGAAGCTAGACTTCTTGATCCTTTGGTTTGTCTCGCTGGTTCCGCTTTGATTTTGTAGATCAAGGTGTATCCTTTTCCTAGGCCTGTGCGACCCTGGCTGAGTCCCAAATAGGGAGCATGAATCATCCGCGAGAACCTCGAAACCAGCTCTTCTTCGACCTGAACGTGTGAATGCTGATGGACCAGCAACAGCAGAGCCTGAAAAAGAACCTGTGACTACATGAGAGGGAGAGGTAGCTCGGGTTGGTTCAGGAAGATCTGATGTCAATATTGTTGCTGTCGATGATCCAGGTATCAATGAACTGCTCGAAGGTTGCTGAGGTTGAGGAGGAACTAAAGGCCGAGAGTGGCTTTCTGAGGGCGATTCAGATGATTCAGAAGGTGTAAGCAGGATAGCGGTTGTTGAGAGGGGTGGCATGGCAGAAAAATTGAAAGAGATAACAGAGAATCCGATCGAAACAGTGTACGTGGTATACAAGGGAAGGGAGAAAGTGGAAATTGGTTTCAGAGAAATGGGGATGGTGTCGTCACTTTCGGTCAAATCCTTGTCCTCATTTACCTAGAATGTTTACATTTACAAACATGAAAAAACTCTAGTATGTCGGATGAAGTAGCATCATCAGTTGTTGACCTGATGGAAGCTTGAACCAATTGCTATGAAAAGGACACAAGGTATTTAAATGGAAGATTGTTTATCTATACACCGCCGAAATTCATTCCATCCATCCGTAGGGTACTTGAATTCATCTAACCAAATAGTCTGCTCAAGCTATTCTTGACCATACCATTGACAACTTGTCCGCCCAGACCACCCATGTTAAACATATCACCCATTCCTCCAGATACTGAGTTTGCCCATCGAGCTTTGGCATCCCTATCCGCATCTGCGGTACATGGCAAGAGACAAGAAGAGATAATGGGTCAGAAACATGAATAATCCTCTGGCTTATGAGTCGGACAGATTAACATACATGTGAAACCAAGGACATTAGACAAGTTGAAAACTAGCGCTAAAGCTACTATTGGCAAAAACCTATGTGCGAACGGATTGAGAGAGATGGTGTCTGAGCAAAACAGACGGACACAATAACGATCAAAGATCGAGGATACTCACGACACGCTAAACTTCAAGAGGGATACGAAGAATAGAGCAGCCCAGCCAACCGGGTATACATATAGCGCAGTCCAAAATAGCTTAGAATCGACCGCGTTAGAGGCAACAGAGGGCTATCAAATCCAAATTGTTATGAGAAAGAGGAGGGGAATTGAGGATGGCACTGTCAAATAAGAACAAAAAGACTCCAAGAGGACAAGGACAAGGTCAACAAATATAGACTTACGTCGCGAGACTCAAAAACCCACGACGATTCTCCATCTTCATCTACTTGATTCCAGTATCGTAAGCCAACCAAAGTCCTGCCTGCTACGTTCTGGCGTTGTATACAACAAAGAAGTCAGAACCAGGAATTGCGTTGAGTGCAGATGAACCAGTATCAACCTCGCAATACGGCAATCTTCGAATAAGGAGTTCTCACCCGTGTTATCCAGAAGTCCATGCTAAGCAGAACAACAACCAACACTATTGATAGGACATAGTCATCGGTAAACAGTCCACAGAGCACATAAACTGTTATCGCGGCCGTTCTGAAGAAATAGAGCGAGAGAAGTGCCATCTGATGTGTTTCGAATAATGACGACACATTCAAGTTGAACTCAGCTTGGAGATCGGCTTCAGGGTATATTTGAGCGGTAAGGAGGGTTATAGCGTACCGGATGACTGCTTCGCTTGATCATACCCACTATTCCCTCATCTCCAGTGTCTCCTCCACCACTTCCGCTTCCTAAAGAGGTGACGGGTGGTGGCAGACCTCTATCTGCCGGTCTTGAGGGTCTAGAAGCGGATGAAGAGGATGCAATGTTACCTAATGGAAACGCCCTAGGGGATCCCGGCGGAGAGTTTGAATCCGGCTCTATATTTGCGGAGAGGAGCGGTCTTGTGGCTGATTCCATTTTTGGTGGAACAGGTTCTTTTGCAAAGTTCTTCTATGTAGATTGTCTGTGTTGGTGAGAGTATGATGAGCGTCTCAATCAAAAAGAGATTGTAGGATATGAGATGAACAAGCGATTACATAAGCAACTCGACTTGAGACATATCCACCTCAAATTGGTGAATCTCAACGTAGCATATTTCGTCTGTCATAGAGCTTCTTAGCCAATATGTTGTATGAGGTGAAGGTTTTTATTGAACGGCATGCAAGGAGGAAATGAATACTCAAGTTGCGGGCCAACTCATGACATCAACAGGACTGCTTCTGAGCGCGCTCCTATCTATTCTCAATGCTTGCTTCACTTTACGTCATTTCATTTCACGTCTAATTTGTTCTCAACCAAGGAAGTTGAAAACGAAAAAATGGAGGACAATGCTAGCAAAGCAGAAATCGGCGAATGCACTATACAGTCCAGATTTCAATCGATTGACTTGATGAGTACCTGATCTAAGGTCTGAATGAGCGGAAAAACTGAGAGTGATAGACCCACCGCTCTTTGGTTATCAATTGGAACTCGGAATCCAAATCAACCTTTATGTCCGCGGGTATAGAGGTAGAGCTAGGAGATGATTCGGATGGCGAGGTTGATGAAGCAGCCGGAACAAGGGGTGTTGGTGTTGAAGATGAAGCCATGTTTTGAGCTCGTAGACCGGCAAGAAGAACAAATTGGCCAGCAGCCGAGGCAAATCTAAAAAACACATTTCGATCATAAAGCAGGCATCAAGGTCAGTTCAATTGACAACTATCCCTGCCCGATTGGACACAAATCGAGGGGCACATATTCAATCGTTTGATTTCACTCGCTTTGAGCCGGTGCTCAACTCAACAAAGGTTCAGTCTTCTCGGCTGCTCCATGTGAATCATCATAGCAGACACAAGCAAGAGACAAGAAAGATGAAGAAAGAGACAAAAGCAAGGAACCCACCCTCCCAAAAAGGCGTTGTAAGGAAAGCTCGTGACTCCGACGCAGTAAGCAAACTGAGCCACTCCACTCAAAAGAAAGAAAAGTAGGAAACAGTCGATAAGTTTGACTTTGGATGGCGTTGTTCGCTTGTATGATTCTACCAGAGTGTTGACTGAAGAGGAGAAAGTTGAGGAAGTAGCTGATCCAGACGATGAAGATCCTGTAGACTTCGAGTTGGCCTGGGCAGCTGCCTTTTTAAGACTCTTTATCGATCTGAGAATAATTCGAATTGTAGATGATTAGATTTACACCATGACCAGATATGAGTTAGTACAAATCATAACCAAACGTCACCTACGAGGGTGCCATAGTAAGATGTGAACCTGTAGGAGATGGACGTTGGGAACTAGATGATCAACACGTCGGCAGGGAAAGATGGAGGGGATAAAGAGAGAGACCGTGACTATGGGCGCCGCTGATTACGCGTAACCAAATTTCCTACTTTCGTTGCTTTCAACTACTTCCTATCTTACCTTCGAGTTGTATATATCGACAATTTCGTGTCACTCTACCCCTCTCTTTCTTCTTGAACCTCTTCATACCAGCTGATGTTTGGAGTTCGTCCCTTTGTGGTCCGCCTCATAGCGCAAGCCAAAGTCTGATGTAGAGAACACGAATTGAAGACTGTCTTTTGTTTTTGTGTTCCTTTCTGTTTTGTTCTATTCGGCCCCGCTTGTCAACCAAGCAGCTCTTCAGATTAGGTGCGAACCCAACCGCTATCCGTTGTACACTTCTGCCGGATCAGCCTGAAACGATTGATACAGTACTAATTGAATTAGGCGATATTTGACGAACGGTTGTGAGGATCAGCTTTTGACGCTTGGCTCATCACTGGCTTTTTGGCCGGTTTAAGGCGAAGTACCGGATTGACGTAAGTAGCTTGTGATTCTATTCCCCGTCTCGGTTTGGTCGTCCGATCCAATGCTCAATCGCCAAAATCGTCCCATCTTTTGTATATTTTACTGTACGACCTGTCAAACACAACATCTCGATGATTCATGTTGTTCCGCGCGGGATTGTGTTCGAACATTCTCGACTATCTAGGCCAGCGGTCGCCCGAATTCCTAATAAGGATCTTCAGAGTGCGTCAAACCAATCTGTTTTCAAGCTCATCTCCTGCTTGCTTGCTTTCAATAGACAAATCGTGTGGACTAAAGTCTTGATATCTGATTTGGCTCATTCAGAGGCCATCGGATGGTATTTAGAAATCGGAGAATATACTTTAGGTCAGTACAAGTGAAGACACGGCGTTTTATCTGCAACAGGACTGATTCTTGTATATGCTTCTTACGTGCGAACCAAACAGATCTCGCCCAGGTTTTCCTTGGAGTATGTTTCATAACCTTCACGTTTTACAACTATCAGGACCACTCAACAGATACTGATCTGTGGACTGTGACTTCTGAAACTTTTTCAGAGATCGTCTTTCTTTGTTCGGGATCGAGACAGAGACTAGAGCGGCAGAGAGAAGCAGGGCTTCAACTGTTTCTGTTGTAAGAGCACCCTTGCTTCAAGGCCTTTCTGATTTCTTATTCCTTGAATCCGCTAGTCCCATGCCATTCCATTTCTATCACTTTCCTCTTCAAGTCTTATTTACCTTTTTGCATACTCTGTATATAACTCCTTTCTTTGCATGACCTAGAAAAATCTCCTTTTCTTCTTTGATCGAGCAAATATGTTTCTGCAATCATATGTTAGCAAAGCGGCAACAACCTTCATTTTCGCTCCATCCATCAACGACTTTCTATTTGCAGGGTAGTTTGAGAGAGAGACGTCATTCCCAGGAGCCATATATCTAACCCGACGCCCTTCCCTCACTTTCTGCCAGGGCTGACGCTTCGTCTTCTTCCTCCTCCGCCCCGAGCATTCGAAGGGGTGGCTGTAGAAGGCTTCACAAACGCAAAGTCGCTGCCATTGGGTAGAAGGGTAGTAAGAACAAGCGCTAACAGAGAGAGTACGAAAAGAAGAAGGTGAGATGAGAAACACATACCACTCAAGCTCTTGTTCTAAAAGAGTCGTTCCAGTAGCACCGCTGATGGCAGACTGAGCCTCTTCGATAGTAGCATACTCCACTAAGGCGTATCCCTAGAAACATATAGGTGTACACCATGTATCATATCAGAAAGTAAAGTTGTAAGGAACAGTTAAGTCTACGACTTGTGCTCGTGCTTATAAATGTGTTCCCTCTGCCCCGTCTCTTTTCGTGTTCTGCACGCGACAAACACTCTCTTCTGGCTCAATGCTTCCTCTCTCCTCCCTGATATTTTAGCGTCTTGTAGAAGGAGCCTCAAAGAACAACCACGCAATCGACAGGAGCAGGAGGACAGAGAATGAGGAAGAGAAGTCGCACCTTCACGTAACCCGTTCTTCGATCCAAGTTTAAGTGCAAGTTCTTGATTTCTCCAAAGTCTGCGAATTTGTCTTGAACGTCCTCCTCAGTGGCTTCTTCGTGGACACCAGTGACCATGACAATGTAACCCTCAATTGCTGTCAGACGGGAAATTTCCAAACAAGACGCGTTTTTTTGTCAAAGAGATTCATGTCCCAGTGGTTAGGATCAGAACAGAAAAGCAACAAATAAACAGCATTGTGGTCATCAGCCATGCTATAAAGAAACAAGTCATTGATCAGTCAAATAGGGAAGGACGTACATCTCTGGGCTTTTGACTCTGACACTTTCTGATTTACGCTGTGACCATCCCATACGTGGAGATGTACCACAGATCGAATAAGCAGATGTAGATGATGATGATGTGTTAGATACAGTTGCATAATTCTGCTTCAGATAGAAATTTAGGCTCTCGTGATGGATGAGAGTCTGTTGAAATATGCAACAAAGCGACGTATGAGCGACCGAGCAAACAACCAAATTGAAAGAGTGGAGAGAAGAGAAGCACAAGAAAAGGACCTACATATCTGTTGAGCCGATTGGAAAATTCATACTTGCCTCTTAACAGCGCCTGAATAATGCAGTGATGTAAAATACCCCAAATTAATCAGGATGCATAAGAAGAAAGATTGATCAATTCAGAGATATTTCTCTCCTGGCAACTAGCCAACAAACTTGGATGGATCCGAGAACTGCCAAGAGGCCACCCGACGAGAATGACCTCTTGATCTGCCGCCCGTCTGACCTGCCAAATAGTGGCTTACAAGAATCTGAATCTATAACTCACTGTTATCGATATCCATATCAGCCATCTTGTAAAATAAAAAGGGACAGAGTCAAACAGAAGTGGTAAAAAGTATAAAGGTGATGAGTTCGGAAAGAGATGATGGCCAAGGTGATAATATGTCTGATCATAAGCGCCTTCAGTTTTTGATTTATTTTTGATTGTATGGTAAAACACCTAAGTCTCGCACGGCGCAATAAACCATACAGTATAAATCATACATCAATACATCACATAAATTGAAGGCTATGCTGCTGCTGCTCTGTTAGGTAGCAGGTAGAGATCCAAGTGACTATCCACTAGGCGAAGAATCTCCCGCATGGGCAACACTTTGGTTTCCACAGAGTCTCTCTAGTAGACGTGAGGCATTCGGAGACATAACACAGAACCGTTCATGGAAAAAATTAAGTCACGAAAATTATTTAGTGAGGTCTGTTGTATACAACATACGAGAAAATGATAAACAAAAAGGAAGAACAGACAGAAGCGAAAGCTGTTCCACGAACGACGAAGTTCCAGATCTCTTTAAATGAAGGATCTGTTTTGGAGACTCCTCGCTCGGCTAAGCATTGCATGGCCACTCGTTTGATAGTCTACACAGTCAATTGGGTACAAAAAAGCAAACATATGATCAGCAGCAATTTAACAGATAGGTGATGATATCCTATTAGTCGACGGTAAACTCACAGCTTTGTTATCACTTTCAAAGGGCAGTGTTTTCTTCTTTCCTATACTTCCTACTTCAGGTGGTTTGTCATCTTCCTCCCCAAACGGCATCTCCTCTTCCATCTCCCACAATCTTACGCTTGTTTCTTCACTCGGTGCTTCCCACTTGGGAACAACTGGATCTGATTTTGATCCTTTTATAGGTTTCCGTGCTGGCGATACTGTCGTAGATGAATCTTTGGATTCTGTTGAACGAACTCCCTTCAATGATTGGCGCCCAACAAGACTTTCGCTGCTGCGACTGCCGCCGCTGTTCGTCCAGACAGTCGATGCTCGGGCTCGTTTGTCTTCTGTAGCAGCACTATTCCGGTTCAAAGTTGTTGTTGGTTTACGTTTCTTCGTAGATGAGAACACATCTTGAACCGGATGTGAAGCATAATCAGGAACCTGACGGGGCGCTGGATCGTCCGGGCGAGGAGGGCGCGGAGTGGTAGATGAGCTAGAAGAAGAAAGAGGAATGTATCGACCGACGTGGAGAGTGAGGACATGAGACGTGGCTGAGCGGCCATATATGATAAGATTGGTACAATCTAGGCAACGAGAAGAGTGAAAAATGTTCATTTTTTGAACCAGTGCACAAGGATGAAAACGCTTCAACATACCGAGTGATTCATCCCCTAGCCCAATCAGAATTCCGAGTTTTGTTCGGCCGTCTTCATCTATGGTATCGTTCGGGGTTTTTAGCCAAGGCTGTATAAGCTGTCTCCTGATGAAATTATGCACAAGAGGACAGCTGGGATCGGTGTATCTAGGGCAATACAACGTTCACCCATCAGAAGCACAGCTCAACCAAAAGAACACTTGATGATAAAGTAAAGATTCAAGTCTTACAGCCGAACTTTTCCTTGACCCTCAACTGAACCATCTACAGGTGCAGACTCGTTGTAATCTTTATCCTTTCCTATACGAACTATACCACCTAACCGAACACTTGGACGACCTCTCAGACTTTCTAGAGCTAGACTGATCTCAATATCTGTCGTGAAAGCCAACCCGAACGGCGAGGCTGGAGGAATTGCGTGAGATTGATTCGGTGGTTTGATGGTAGTGCAAGGCTCTTCGATTACTTGAGGAAGCAAAGGTGCTCGTCTTCCACCAGTCGTGAGAGATTTGGGCTGAGTAGGACGATAAATGGGTGTTGTCTCAGATATAGACGATATCTGAGCTTGTTCCGCTGCTGAAACTGACAGCAAAGTTGAAGTTTCCCGTGATCCGAGAGTGGCAGTAGTATCGTTGGTCTTTTCTCGTATGGTAGGACTTGCTCTTGAAGCTAGAGCTGTACCCATCATCCCTCCCGGGGTGGAAATGTTGCCGAGATGTGATATGAAGGCTATTCCATCAAGAACATAGTTTTGGGGTAGCTCCAAGGCGCCTCTCCACAGAAGTCGATATCCCGAGGCGTTATAACTTAACGATCGAGGACCTGTCGAGTTATTCCTCAGAGAAGCAAGTGTTGGTCTGGATGGAGTCGAATTGGTCATCTATTTCAATGATTAAACTTTGACTGGAACGCGTGTATGATGTAGACAAGAAGGTAGGATTTTGGAGGGAAGAACTATCAACCTCATTTAAACTTATCGACGCGTCGGCGCGTCATGACGCGTTTTGACTTTCCTTGCTTCCAACATCCATCTCTCCACTCAAACGATGAACGAATTCGCGGCTCTTTCAACTTCCTTGTCCGATGGAGAGTCCTTATCACTTGTCAATCTGATATCAGACAGGCTCCTAGCAACTCATTCGGATGACAATACAGCTGCCGTTCTTGAAAGTTTTATTGACACTCTAGATTGGGATCAGGACGGGTCGGACGAGCGCATCGTGAGTTTTCGCTCATTTCGTAAATCCATCTTTGCTCAGGATTGATTGTACTTATATTCGATTGGTCCGATGTCTTTCTTTTCTTTTAGTCACATGTATTTGCTTCGACGTCACTCGAGCTTATTCCGCTCTTATCTCCTTTGCTGTCACGGCCAGCCAAAGTCCGATCGCTCGCCAATCATATATTAGTGAGAGGAGTCGGAACCTGTGGAAATCCACGAGAAGTGATGCTTGCCGTTGGCGAAAGAGTTGAGGGTATGATGGATGAAATGGAGCTGTGGGAAGATGGAACTGAAGAAAGTAGTGAAGAAGAAGAGGAGGAAAAAGAGGAGGATAATAGAAATGGTGCAGAGGATGATAGTAGAGGAGAAGTGAAGGGCGAGAGTCAAGATATATCGGATGAAGAGGGGTCCGAATCTGAAGAGGATCACGACCATGATCATTCTCCTGCAGCTAACTCCTGTCCATCTCCCTTATCTTTCGAGTTGCCCACACTCTTAAATCTCTTGATTCTCTCTATTCCAAGACTTACAATCAAAAAGTCTCTAGCGACATGCATGAATCTTTCGATTCTAATTCCACCAGTAATTCAGATGCTACCCGAATCAATGCCTGGAGTTTCTCGGATCATCATGGACCGAGTGAGAGAGCTGATAGATGTAACAAGGACTTGGGCTGAAGAAAGGGACGATTGGAGTTTGAAGGGAGAACAAAATGTAAGGTCGAAACATCTCGCTTCCTCATATATAAATTAGTGTTCTAACATGATTTGAACATATGTCGTGTTGCAGTCAATCCTTCTCTCAATTCTTGCTTCCAGTCTCGTTCATCTATACCCTGGTCTTGATGTTCAATCTGCAGGTTAGTTCGACTCGCCTTCGATTATTTTCTACCTACTTCGATGCTAACATACCATTTGATTTTACAAGAATTTGCCTACGCGAAGGATCATGCAGACGCCCGTAGAGCCGGCTTTGGCCAGAACGGATATCAACCCGGGATGGACTCGATCTTGGTGAGTACACTCATCTCAGAGAAACTAACCAACACTTGACTGAAACTGTTCAACGGTGAATATCGTAGCAAACGACACTACGATTGCTTCACCCGATTTCTTCCAACTCTACGTCGTCCGGTTCACCAAGAGCTATCGACATACTTCCTCTTCTCACCTCTTCTTCTCTAGAAACATCTACTTTTGCTATCTTTCTTCTCTCTCATCATCTCTCTATATCTAAAACCAGCGCTTCAGAATTCTTTGCATCAATTCCTCCACCCTATCCTACAAGTCCATCTAGCTGGTTGGAGAACACCCTAGAAACAGGGGTCATCTCTTCTGCGCGTTCGGGCGGAATTGTTTGGGTTCGATCCTGCCTTTCTGCTACCCTCAACTCTTCCTCATCCACTGTAGTTTCCGGTTCAGCGTCTATAGACGTTAAACTAGTTCGCTCATTATGGGACACTTATCTCCCTCCAATGGCAACCTCGCCGTCATCCACGTTCCGACAACTGCTTTTCGATACGTTGAAACAGACCCTACGTTCTCAAATTCTCGGTTCGACAAGAGATGCATTGAACATTGTTCATGGTTTGATTAAGAGAAATGGAGAGGCAGGTCCGTTAGTTAGAATCACTGGAGTCCATTTTTTAAGATCCTTGGTTGTGGATCGTTGTGTAGATGGTGATGAGTTTGAGTTTGGGACAATCGGTGGGGCACTGCTGGATGTTCCGTTCGGGGGACAAGATGAAGGCGAGATGTTTTGTTGGGAGACGGTGGAAGATCCAAGAGGAGAGACATGGATCAGAGGCCCTGGTCTGTTCTTTTCTTTCTTCTTCCCCGGAACGGTTGATTTTGGTGTCTCTGATAAAGCATGTGCCGCTGCTATGATACAGGTCCAGCTTTCGTCGTCCTTACACTAGGGGTCTATCAACTATTATTGAATAAAGGCCCTTCTTCACTTGTGAGTCTTCGTATCAGCCTTTCTTATGTTCAACGCCCCTAGACTTAATCTAACAAATGGCTTCTTGTTTTTCTGATTTAGTCTCAAGATCTGAAAAATCATCTTCGAGCACTTCCGGAGACGTATTTCCGTCCCCTCAAGATGCAGCTCGATGCCCGATCTGCCTCTGATCTGAACGAGTTAGAGTCGGTCGACGCATTTGGAACGGTGATATTCGCGTTAGAAAGTGTCGAGGATGTTTGGAAACTGTGGAAGGAAAAAAACGGTGACTGTAAGGATGATTGAGGCTGTGATGAAAATGAACAGGTTATATGAAACGAGGCGTGAGAGTGAAGGGATGGACACATATCTGGGTGCACACAAAGTCGTCTCGCTCATAGAGATGAGCAGAGAAATACTGTTAGAGGAGCAAGCATCGGATAGGAAGAGTTATAGTCTGCGATTTCTCTAGATGACCATATTGACTAGTCATAGCATAGTGCATCGTTTCTTCCTTCTATACATCTAGCGAACTTCGGCATCGACTCCCCATGTATCCTCTCCCTGCTTCCAATCCCACTCCCTTCTCCCGACTCGTTCGCCTCCCAGCTTTCTCCAATTCTCCAGCCCTCTCCTCTGTCGCTCGTTAGCGAGGGCAACGAATCCAGTCGGACCAAACCAATATTCAGCGTGTTCGGTCGGACCATATGTTGGCCAAGTGACGGATCCGCCGAACGAAGATTCAAGTTGAGACGAAGGAGCATGCTCAACTATGGATGGAGAGGATGGAAGGTTGAGTTTTGGTCGGGTCACTATGACACATATATTAGTTATATAAAAATGTATTCAGCGGTCATTGGATGTAGAAACCGGATTGGGGAATAGGCTAATAGATGAAGGATGGACAAACCAGGATCAAGCATTGGAGTAATCATTTTGAAGAAGGTCTGGACAAGCCAAGGAGCATTAATCACGAATGCTGTTCCTAATCTTCAAGAAAGAAGTTGAAGGGAAGAGTAGAAAGGGTCAAAGGCACGAACGAACTTTCTAACCTCTATCTCTAGTCATGAGTTTGCGATAGGAAAGCAAAACAATCATGAACTTACCGTTCGGGATAGTGATCTTGAAGGCTGTAAATGGAGAGGAAAGAAAACAAGCGCATAAATCAGTTATAATGTTCGGCTAGATTAGATTACAGATTTAAGATAGGCGAGACAAACATGTTGAGAACTTTGAGAGAAGTTGACATCCCTGGGGATTTCCCTCGAGCAGCAAAATTGATGGCAAGGACCACAGTCTCAACTCCTATGGTATATTCAGAGTGAAAAGTCGTGTAATAATTTAGTCATCTGATTGGACTTTAGCGTCCACTTTCAACTCAGAGGCAGAAAGAATCAGAAGAGAAAGACAAACCTCTTGGCATCAGTTGTTCACAAAGAGTCCTATTCAGCTCTTCAAGTCAGATCAGCCCACATTGACTCGTTATTTGAACTTGGACATGACGATATAAAACACGCACATGGTGTAGAACACATGAGCAATCTGCCTCTCTGATTCGGGTTGATTCTGAAGACCGGGACGCATGTACCAGACTGGCCTTCGCTTATTGTCGAACCCCCAGACAATCTGTTTGCCGGTCTCGTTCTCTGGTCTATATGCAGTTTATTTGATGATTCGTTCATCAATTTGATGGGTACGAAGCGAGAGGTTAAGCGCAAGTACATGCGTGCGTCGTATAAAGCAGAAGCAAATCAGGAGAAGACGTCAGTCAAAGCTCTCATAAGATCTTATATGCACCTTGTAGAAGCAATATACAAGGGCAAACGACGGAAGAAAGATAGAGAGTGATACGGACGAGATGTATTCCTTCTTGAACCGATTGATTCCGAAATCTCGTCTCCAGAGTAAAGTCTGGTTCAACCGATCGATCGCATTTTTCTCGTTCCACTTCGTCGCTCTGAGAAACCTGAGCAAGCACTCTTCTGACAACCACATCTCCTCCAGCTCATCAAGGGCATCGGTATACTCCAAATCGGTGCATTCCGATGAAGAGAAATTCTTTGTCGGTAATGGAACTTTGAAATTAGGCGACCCGAAGTGAGCTTTAAGATTTGCGAGCGATGACCTCTGCGCCGGCGTCAAAAGTTCTGCAGATAGAGGAGAATCAGCTGGTGCAGGTGGCAGAGAAGAATCCGGGTGCTGAGGAGGCAGGTAGGACGACATTGAAATGATGGTCGGTGGTCGATAGACAAAGGACCATGCATATCTGTCTTTCACTGAAATGATGTCTGCCCGACTGAACACGAAAGTTTCACTTACGTAAGCAAACGCGCCTCAATCCTGCTTCCTACACTTTTCCTCTTCGTCAGTATCATCGAACCATCATCGTTTCCTGTCCTCTATATTCTTCTTGCTAGCGAATTTCTCGTTCTACACTCTTAACGATGGACTCTGACTATCCAGAGAATGGTCATCCGTATTGGGAAGTCCAGATCAATCGTGGTTCCTTGAGTTCTCACAGGTCGGACAACGCCGTTGGCGCTGATGGCATACCTTCAGATAACCCAGAGGATGAATTGAATCCGTCCAAGAAACGAAAAATTCAGAGAGCCTGTAAGAATTAATCACTTGTATATTTTTCTCTTCTATCTGGATGAGTCTGACATCCTGGTTCCAACGTTATAAACATGAATATTTACTATTTTTCTATCGTGACCAACGTTTCACCCAGGTGATGTTTGTCGACGGCGGAAAGTAAGTGGCCGAGGATATCTTGGCGTCTCATCACCATTCTGCATATCTCTTTTATAGTCTTATCTTCCTCTCTTCTTGTAATATGGGAGGATAGTTGTTGAACTGATCAGGATTGATTCTCTCGGATTTTCAAACATGCACCGAATCATATTGTAGCAACGATGTAATGGATTCGAGATGCCCGATTCTCGTGAGTTTCGCTCCGGCCTGTCGCGTATCCGATCGCGTCATATGCCCGGTCGGCTTCCCGTAAAGGGTGTTCTCGCGTTCTGAACTTCAACCTTCCGCTCACTTATGTGAATTTGTTCACATGATATTCCAACACTCAGGTTGTAGTACATGCATATCTCTTGGGATGAGTTGCACGTATCAGGAAACGAGCAAGAAACGAGGTCCGCCAAAGGGGTACGTACCATGTACACACTGTTCTCTTTCGTTTCGAGCCGAATCTGGTTGAAGACATGTCGAAACCTCGTTATGCTGATGGTTGGTCTGTCGGATGCTGTTGGTAGCTATGTCGAGAGTCTTGAAGGTCGACTAGCCAGATCAGAACAGCTGCTAGCCCAGGTAAAATTGACCCTCGAAACGCGTCAAGACTCGGCCAGTTTTGTTCTTAAAACAATTTTTCAAACTGATATCAATCAATGGGTTTCCTTTGTGCCAATAAAAAGCTCAATCCAAGCTTAGATATCGAAGCAGAACTAGGAAGTCCTCTCGATCGATCGTCTTTTGCTGGCCAACGAACTTCCAAAAGGATGCCTAACTCTCCCAGCGAAGGCCGCAACCACTCTCTCCCCCCTGATCAGCCGCTTGTTCAGGTATAGACTAAGCATCCATGGGCATTTGTATATATTACTTTGAGGCATAAGCTGACACTCGTGCTCTTTATTTAATCAGTCGCTTAAACAACATACTTTCCACCCCCAACCATATCAAACTTCTTCGTCGTCATCCTCATCTTCAGCTGTAGCGCTTCAGCCCATCAACTCTCTCTCCACTGAATCATCACATTCTGCTTCAGAACACACACATATAGCCTCAGTCGCAAACAATAACACTAAGTTTGCTGAAACAGAATCTGTATCTCAGAGCAAATCGAGATCGAAAATAGGGGACGAACCAACTGGAGCTACAGTCGATGAGGAAGCAGATCTCAAGTCGTTCGCGCAGCTTCATCATCGAGATGAACAATTATTCAAGAGGTGAGCGCTACGCAAGTTCGGTTTGTTTAAAATCAATAGTGATACATTCGACCATCATAAACGTTAATGTTTCGACAGAACAAGCTGACTGTGAACGCAATACAACCTTTTCCGATTCTGTGTATCTCTTTCATCTAGGTTTCAAGGAAAGGTTTGTCATAGTGCAGTACTACTCGTCTAATATTGGTATCAGAGACAGACATACTCAGGGCAATTTCTTTTCAATTCAGTCGTCCGGACTTCCCTTACTATTTGCAGCTATAGGATTCAAGTATGGAGCAGATGCGAACAGGTGTAAGTTATAGACTGCAAGTTACTTCTGTCGAATCTTCCTTTCTAAAATTGGTTTTCTCGTCCGGCATCAATACGGGTGTATTTGGACTTTGGCAGATGGTCAAGAGATCAAATTACACCGAACTACATTGCGATCAAGATTTTGGAGGATCCGTTCGTCTTCATCCTGTACTCGTTTGGTTAGAGAAGGTCTACGCTCAGGCATCCTGTTTCAATCTTGGTTGTTCTTCATCAGCTCCTTGGGAATCTACTCCAGGTGTTTTCTCTTCCACTTCTAACATACTAAAGCCCACGAAGACATCTACCTTAGACATGAATGGTCATATTGGAGACACCGCAATCTCTGAGAATACAACCGACAAACCAAAGAACCCTCAATTGGAGGCGATGATGTCTGCCAATCCGTTCGCTTCATGGCCCGACCAGGGACTTGATTGGAGGTTAATCGAAGGTTACTTTAACAGCGTGAATACAACATTGCCCTTGTTGCATAGGCCAACATTCTACCGGTTTGTCTATATTCTTGATTTCATCTTATTCCAACTTTGCAAAACAAGGGTGCAGGAATCAAAGAATCATCATTCTCTTCTTCACTCCAATATCCTCTATTCACCCGAGCGATAGCTAATTCACTTGACGATTGAACTTGACAGACAATATGCTTCCCAATTATACAACACCGACCCTGGTTTTGCTAGGATCTGTCTCCTTGTTTTTGCCATTGGATCATATCAATGCAATGATCCTCGAGTTCTTTTTCCAAAAGAAGACGGGGAAGGTCACTATGGATTTGACTCTGCTGGATGGATTTACTGTAAGTTATCCCGACTTCTCGACCTTGAATTCTAACAGATGAATTTTGCGCTCATTGAGTCAACCACAATTAGATCATGCGTTCGGACGAATGATTAGGCACCGACTGGCACCTACCGAACTTTGGGATCTCCAGGTTTCTGTGGTAAGTTTTCGAATTGGAGTCTCATCTTGCCATCAGATTCACAACTATGGTCATGCTCTAATAGCTGTCTTGTATAATCGTACTGTTTCATCTCAGCTGCTTGTCCAGTTCCTCCGGTACGCGAATGAACTGTCTTTCTCGAATTTAAGTTCAGGAACATTAACGTCTTTCTCTCATTGGGATGACTAGGCATTCATCTCAGCCAGGCGCATGTTGGTTGTTGGTGGGCGAAGGGCTGAGATACGCTCAAGACATAGGGGTTCATCGAAAAGGAGTCAAAAGATCTTCAGATCCAGTAGAGAACGAGCAGTTCAAGCGCGCTTTCTGGTGGTTCGTATATCTCGACCGCCCATTCCTGCTACTCAACTTTATGCTCACTTACGGAGACAACCATGTCACATTGTTACAGTCTATATTTACTCGAACGAGAGTTCTCTGCTTTTCTAGGACGACCAATAGCCCTTGACCAAGAGTAAGAGATTTTGTTCTCTTCTTGTCAATAAAACGCATATGATTCCGATATATTGACGGGATCTTTGCACTTCCTCAACGTTTGATACGATTCCGTTATGAGTAGTTTTGATGTTGGCTTGCCAGCGGAATGTGATGACGATTACTGGCAGACGGGTGACCCCTTGACGGCCTTTACTCAACCAACCAATCTCCCTTCTGTTGTGTCATCTTTCGTCATGAACATAAAACTTCATAAGATCCTGTCTGTAGCTCTGTTCCAACTGGTAAGTTCACTCTCTTTTGTTCTAGTTCCCTTCTCCATGTGTTTGGAAGATCAGACGCCAACTGCTTTTGCTTTTTGTGACATGGCTTTTCAGTATAACATCAAACCAGCCAGTCAGCGATCCAGAGCCCCTGTGGATGTTGCTGCAGAGCTGGATGAGCAAGCAAAGCAGTGGTTACTCTCAATACCTGATCAGTAAGCACCAGTTTGACCATGTGCCTGCTTTGGAATCTGAAGTCCAATAACGGTTGTTTGTATTTAGTTTGAAATGGGATCCAGACCAACCGAACTCAATTTTTTACCAACAATCTGTCGATCTTCATCTCAATTTCAACATGGTCCTTGTGAGTCTATCTTCAAAATTACTCGTTTCAGTATGCGACCCACTCCATCGAGCTTACTCTTCTTATTCTTCAGACATACATACATCGACCCTTCCTTCCATCCCCAAGAGCGCCGTTATCAACATCGATCCCATCATTTTTGGCCTGCATGGCAGCTGCCAGTGCTGCTGCGGACATTATCGATAGCTACTACCAAAAGATCCGAGCGCCCTATCCTAATGTATTCAACACTGCTTATGTGAGTTACTTCCATCTGCGTTTCGCATCTCAAGAATGACAGACCAGTTGTGTGAAGATTTGCTTCGTCCTCTAATTCCAAAATGGTTTTCGATCAACAGACTACTGCACTAATTCTTCTCATTGGATATTGGACGGCTCAACCTCTTGGATTAACCGATGCGAACTTGTCGATGAAAGGTGTTGATCAGTGCTTGTTTTCACTTGCAGAAGGCGAGAAGATATATTTTGGAGTAGGACGAGCTAGGTTAGCCTTTTCAAAACTCTTCCTCTTTTTGACGTATTGATCATGTAGAAACTCACTTTCAACGATGTGACTTGCTTCACGTTACCTACTTTGCCAATCAGAGATGCAATCACTGTGCTGAGAGCACCTCGAGTAGACAGCTCTTCCAATATGCAGTCTATGAAATCAGGCAGCAACCGTACGAGCACATCTGTGCCCTCAAACTTGAACATAGCCCCGATCAAGTCATCTGATCTACATAGGACCTCCGCCCACCTAAACACGCATCTTCGTTCCTCTCATCTGAACAGTTTGATTGCCGATTCTGCTGAATCTTCTGAACAATCCTCCTTTCACAAACCTCTCTCCGATCAAACCCCTAACTCCTCATCATCTGATGCGGGACAAGAAACTCGATATAGAGCCTCCGTCGCCTCGGGCACAACGTCCAATCCTGCTTTTACCCCCCCAATATTCTCCCCAGGTTCGACGGGTAGCATGTATCATGGATCTACGCCGGACCTAGGTCGAGGTGGAGGCCCAGGAGGATCTTTCCTTGGTGTATACCCGGACTTCTACAATCCGAACATGGAGAGCGAAGATGGTTCTGTGGACCGAACAATGAGTCTCTTCCCATCCGGAGATGATCCGTATTTCATCTCGGATTTCTATCCTTTAGAACCGAGTTGTCCAGCCCAGCCATTAACTTCAGTCTCGGCTTCAACTCAGGCTCAGTCTGAACCCCATATCCAGCCTTTGAGACCGCCGCAAACAGTAGATCAACATTACCAAAAACATCGCTTGCAAAACATTCTACAAGCTCCTTCAGTCGACGATCAATCTTTATATAGCCAAAACTCTCTGGCCTCGGATACATATAGCTCTGGCCCGCATTCTATGCACCAGCCTCAATACAAACATTCATTACCTCCGCCGCCACCACATCAGCTGCACAACCCTCCACCGCAAATGTTCGATCAGCAGAATCAACCATCGATCCATCATCAGATGCAAAGTCCAAATTCTCCGACACGTTGGATGAGTTAGACGTCTGGTATCTAAGATTCTGACGGTTTTTGATGGTTGTGGTTTCTGAAAATGATATTTGATTTCGTTTTAGCTTTCGATATGTGTTTCACCCTCTTTGAGATCCTTATTGACTCATGTCTAACCACAAAGACTCTCGCCATTTATGTCACAAACAAGGAGGCTGTGACAACATTCAAGATGCGTGTTGAACATATCAAACAAACAGCGCGTAATAGAGAAGATATCTCAACAGTATCACTTCGGCTCAGTGAACCAATTGACACCCAAGACACCTGTTAGGGAAAAGGGAAGAAGGAGTTATGACGCAAGGGGCGAGATGGGTCAGACAAACATATTAAGGTGGAAACACGAGATCGTCTGGGTATAAATTGCTTACTGGGTTCTTCTAGAGTCTACAAATGTGACGTCCAGTCAATCAAGCGAGGAACATCAGTCTTCGTGTTATACTAGCAGCAGCGATACAAGAAATGAAGGAACCAGAGGAAAACGTACTCCGTGTTGGTATCCAAGCAAAGTAAGCCCTCCGGGGTCAGTCGAGAAGTTGGTTCCAGCTGCCAAAGGAAATCCGCACCACCGACTATACGCATTGAGCCCCGTCACAGAACGAGAAGAGGAGAACGACGAAGTGTGCTCAGGGGATCAGTTCGTTGCGTGAGTACTGGCATGTTCGAAAGTAGAACAGAAATATACATACGCAATGAAGACTCGACTGAAATGACCGTGGGAGACAATGCAGACATCCGCA
The DNA here is from genome assembly GCA_014825575.1 of Phaffia australis. NCBI lineage: Eukaryota > Fungi > Basidiomycota > Tremellomycetes > Cystofilobasidiales > Mrakiaceae > Phaffia > Phaffia australis. The sequence continues at coordinate 71,696 of MVAH01000022.1, forward strand.
CTATCTCACGAGAAAAAAGAAGGCTCTTAGTTCGGTAACTCTCTTATATTCTGCGGCACGATAGAGCTTCTTGGGTTGATCGTGAGGAGCAACGACTAGCGTGAAGAATATATAGAAGCCAACACTTACCACTCGGCCAGCGACCTTCGCTCCTTCTGAGATAAGTCGTTTTTACCCTGACATCCTCTGTCCTCAGCCGTCTGGTGAATCCTTCGGATTTTTTCAATCACCCTATCCACTCGCTCTTGCATATCCTCGGCAGTTTCTCCAGCGTGCTTATCATCTGAGGGGCATCTGTACATGTTGGAAACATGATTTTAAGATAGGTAAGCCCAAGTCGTCCCCACAGAAGAACTCAAGAAATGCATTGGAACTGACCCATCTCGCCAGATCTTCCATCCTGGTCGAATCTTCTGGATCTCATGGGTGTGTAGCCCCTCGTAAGCTCCGTACCTATAATCAGAATTATGATATAAGATGCTCGTAAGCCAGTTTACGCGAACCTAATATTGTGCTTTTTTCAAGTAGATCGACGTACTTCCATTCTCCGACCTCTTCCTATAAGTGAAATAAATGTATATGATGTATGAATGTGAGCATGCGCATAGAAAAGGAGTAGTGTATCTACAAGGATTTGCGCGTACCGAGGTTTCCCAATTTTTGATTTCAAACTCGTCCTTGCAGTGTTCGAACAGCAACTCAGCTGTCTTCTGGGCTGTGAAGCCAACGTATGATGCAGAACCGAATCAGTTCACACTCCCAATGAATGAATACAGCTGTAGGTATATATCGTCAAAACGCTTGGAAAATAGAAATTATACGGACCCCGGACTCTAGGACTGACGATTACGTGTGTCAGCGTCTTTGGGTCCAATAATTCTATTGGCGCGACCGAGAGAGAATTTATAAGGTACAAGGAGATTATGAGAGAAGTGATCAGCGTGCTTGAACTCGTTGGTACTTGTAGTTACGGTTGAATGTATAGAGACTGACTTCCATGTCCGGTGATCAGAGGAGCGTTGTTCTTCATGACGGCCTCTCCGTTCTGGGTCAGAGGAATATCAGAGACTCCGGTCTTCATTATCGAGGGCCGTGTATCAAACCATTAAGCAAGCAAGAGTCAGATAACAGCTTTCTCCTTTGAGGAGATGCTTGCGTATCCTGGTGGTTGTGAAGGCTTACGTGTCGGCCGTTGATAGACCACTCTGTCTCACCTATTGAATACAACAAAGCGGAACTCTTGAATCTCAGTAGGTGTTCTGTTGAGTGTTCTCTCAGAATCATAGAGTGCTTACCGTGACCTATCCCGATCAAGGAGTATCAGAAAGGATTCAGTCAAAATTGAGATAAAGCAAATTAAATTGACTCTTCTCTCAACGATTAATCACTTGAATCCAAAGAAGAACTATGATTGGACCATGACAACGTACGGATGAGGTACACTCTAGGCATTCGAGGGGCCATGGTTGATGTATATATCTGATGTCTAAGATAAAGGAGTTGAGTAGAGAAACAGGATGAATGTCGAGAAGGAGAAAATCCCTATTCTTATTCTATTGAGCTTACTCTGTTTGAATTAGAAGCATCTATAATGATTCTCCGAACATTTTCTAATACCCTCTTAAATTGTACAGTCATTTCTCACGGCTATAACATCATAAACTTCTCTTTCCCATCAACGATCACTACGACATATACGTTCTTCCCGTTTAATTTTACCTTGTTCAGCCCAACATCTCGTTCTGATATGGATCACGGAGATCACTCAGGTCATGATATGCCCTCGATGAGCCCAAAATGCACTGTTTGTCGAAGACCTTTCTTGAGATCCCGCTCACTGCCTCTCTTAAGGTTGACTATACTCACAGAACGACCCTCTCTCTCCTTGTATTTCTTGAATCCGGCGTTCTTTCCGATATATACGGAAATCAATTATGTATATAGATGCATATGCTATTCAACTGGCAAGTACAAGGTAAGCCTTTCCAAAAAGCCAGTATCTTTGAACCCATCATGCATCTGTTGAATCCCTCGTCTTGGTCTTATCAGATACTTGCGTCGTTTTCAAATCCTGGCACATCTCAAACTGGCTTGGAATGGTTGTGTCCTGGTGAGGATCTTTTGTTTTCCTCACTCAAGAACTTGCGACAGTTCTGAGAAAACCCTAAGACCTTTTTTGTTGATAGCTTGGCCATCATATTGATTGCTACGGGCTACGAATGGACGAAACATGAACTTGCGCTTTACGACCGTCGAGTAGCAGCTTCTCTGTTCCCAGCAAGGACTGCTTCAAGTCGAACTTCATCTGGTAGGAGCTCGCCTGCCCAAGATTTACCTGTTTATCCTGTTGGATACGTGTAAGTCTGTTATTTATACTGAATTTGTGATTCTGTCTTAGACGGTTCCATATCTAACTGATGGATTGATTGAATTGGTTTACTCTCGTATTGAACGGTTTACAGCGCAGGTATACCTCCGACGGCCCGGTTCATTCGTGCCACAGGATATGCTCTATCCGTTCTTATCTCGTTTTTCCTCATGCTAGTCTTCATGACATATAATGTGAGCTTTGTTGGTTTGACGGTCTTGATCCTGATCGAATTGGATACTGATCCGCATTTTCAATTGTTGACACAGGGATATCTTATTCTGGCCACCGTTGTAGGAGCCGGAGTTGGACACTACATTTACAATCGAGACATGGAACCTCTGTAAGCTAATCCAATATCTCCTCATGTGTTTTTATCTCGTATATTACGCTGAATATATCTACCAACATTGTAGCTCGGTATTGAACCCAGCACTTTCCTCTTCAAGTCTCGCTTGCCATTAGATCTTTCTTCCTTCCGCGTTTTTCTCTTTTAGATATTCCCTCTGACAATTCAAATCGTAGCTAGGATTCGTCGTCCTCTATTCCTTTCTGTCGTGGAGTGGTATATGAGATGTATTCATAGTTTCAAAACAGAATGTTTCGCTAGCTCACGGCCGATGATTTCATCGGCCACATCGGCCAAAGCCGTGGCCTGTGAATTTGTGGCTTTAATATATAACCCCACGACGTTTCCATATAGAACCTACACTTTATAGAAGCCAACCAAGCTCTTCTCTGCAAACAAACGATCATGACACCTACAACAATGACGAAGGCAGCAGTTTCAACAGTATCAGTCGTGACATCTGCTGCCAAAACAGCTCGGAAACCTATGCGTTCTGGACTCCAGCGAGAGGTCCTCAATCTGTTTAAACAGTTCGTTCCCATAATCTTTTCCTCTCTCCTCTTTCTCTTTCGTTCTTTCATTCGTTGTATATTAAGTTTGAGCTCAGATCCGAGGTCCTCTCGAACCAAACTGTCTTGTTCTTCTTTCCTTCTTTGTTTCTTGAAATCATCTATGGCTCGTGCTCCGTTCGCATATAGAGCGATCAAGATGAGCAAATCAAAACCGGTCGAAGCCCAACCTCAGTTTCTTTTATTATCTAGATGGAGCTTCCGTCATCCGGTACTGACGACAAGGGATGTTGCTGCAATTGAGTATCAAGTACGTATCCCCCCTTGTTTTGCTTCTATCTTAGGCTGTCAATATGTCGGGAAGATACATATTCATCTCACTGCCGTCATCAAGTCTTTGAAAATGTCGATGATCGATCGGATCAATGAGCCCTCTTCTCAGACATCATACTGACTATTCTTCTCTTCTGAACATCACCATCTAACCGGGTGAACTCTGTAGATTCGAAAGGGTACAAGGACGTTAGAAATGCTCTCATCCTCCTCGATACGCAAAGTCAACACGACAGAAGAGATGAGAACGTGGTGGGAAGATTCGATCAGAAAAAAGCATACCTAAAACCCTTCCTCTAGATTTAGAGGGCGGGCGATATTCATAAACTGAGGCCGAGTTCGTCGATACGAAGACGGAGACCAGAAAAACGTAATCGGGTGTAAGGATATGTGTTTTCTTGCTCTGCTTTGATTTATGTAATATCTATCTTCACTTCGTTTTGTTTTATGCTGAGTTCATGAACAAGGAAAATCTCACATCCTGCCTTTTCAAGTGCTGTCAGTGAAGACAGGAAAGTATACTCCAAAAAAGCGAATATAGGAATCAGGGCCGTTCAGTCCCACTCCTTCATACATATACAAGAGCAGTTGGTTTCGTCATCAGAGAACAAATCCCTTCTGCGTCCGAGTGAAATCGTCAAATGAACAATGATTAAAAAGAGAAGCATCGAGAGAGGACAGAAAGAAGACGAAGACGTCACGGAAAGAGGAGAGAGACTTCATCAATAGATTAAGATGGGTGAAGCTCATTTACTCCTCGTCGAATGTCTGATCAGCCTCGGCTCCATCGTCCTCTTCCTCTTCGATCCCCTCGGACAGACCGGCCTTCTTAGCAGCCTCGGCGGAGGAGTAGTCCACGGTCGATCGAGTCGATCGTCGGGAAGAGCTAATGATTGCTGAAGGATCAATCTCAGAGAAATCCTTTTGTTTTTAAAAAAAAGAAAAGAAAAGGTAACCATACAGCAAACAGATTTAGGTGCAAACCAAGAAGTATCAGTAGAGTGTACCAAGGCGAGAGCGTACATAAATGCTTGGGGGACAAAAGAAATGATAAATACCTCCTCCTCATCTTCATCTTCGTCGTCCATTTCCTCGTCATCATCCTCATCCTCGTCATCATCCTCGTCCTCCTCTACAGGAACCTACATCCAATTACCGTTTAAACATCCGCCCGAAACCAATCAACAAAAATAAAAGAGGACAAAAGAGTTGTAAGAATCAGGACGAGAAGCCCTTATTATCTCACACCAATAGAACACCGCATGCTCGACGCATTCAGAGCCCTGACAGATACTTCAAATAAAAGGAAGGATCCAGGCACATACCTCCGCAGCCTTGCCTTTGCCTCTGACACTATCGGTGGCATTGTCCAAAGCCGGGGTTTCTCCGACATCAGAGGTAGGAAGCGTGGTAGCGTTTCTGTCATACACCACAAGAGATCAGAGGAAGAAGTGAGGAGAGCGGACGAGTGAAAACAAGTTAGGGTTTTCTTCCTGTCAAGATCATTTCGTGCCTGGCCGTACAGACATGATCTAGAAGGAAACTTCTTGTGTTCTCTTCAAGACATTGTTGCCAAAGAGCTAGGACAGAATCAATAGACGTACTTAATTTCTTCAGACATGTCTTACTAACAAGGGATAAGAGAAGTTCAAGATGAACAAAAGTAATAGATTAATGGAAAAGATCAAAGAGAGGGATGGTTGGGAGAATGGAGATTTGTTGATCGAAAGGTCTTTTTGGCGCGAAAACAAAGGGCACATGCTCTTCGACGCGTTCATATACTAACCCTAACCATAATTCTCCTTATATTATAATATAATAATTTTCTCACAAATGGAGATAGGTAGATAGAAAAGGGAAAGATCGGTAGAGAAACAGAGGAGATCGCAGGTAAAAGTGACATATTCACATCTGCCCACAAAGTCATCGTATGGAGTAAGCGGGCCGACAGAGAAGATGACGGGAGGAATCGATGAGAAGTGTCAAAGAGCAAAGGTACTATGTTGAATGTAGCATTAGGTAGTTATGTGATGCAAAAAGGGCGCTACCGTAGGCCGCTTAAAGAAGAAAGGGAGAAATAAGTGGAAAAAGAACACGAAACAAGATATGCAAGATAAATAGAAGATTGGATTATCGATGGAAGAATGGATCCCCTTTTTGGCACAAAGATGGCCAGTTTGAAAACACGTGAGAAATAGAAAGAGGGACGAATATGAGAATAGAAAGTGTTTACATCGATCGCTGCAAACCTTCTTTTGACTACACGTCAACTAGATGGACGGCGGTGGTGGTGCAGTTCCCTGCTGGTGATGGTTGTCGGCGAAGGAGGCGATGTGAGAAAATGAAGGCAGGGCCGTTGTGTTAAACTGACGACCAGATGTATGCGAATTAGTATGAAGCGGTTGAGACTGAGACTGGGATGAGTCGGCAGTTAGACCTCCCTAGGTTGGGATAAGACGGTAGATGAGAATTTTATGACGAGTCCCGTCAGTCTCATCCTTGTTCTTGTCTCTCTTTTTCAAGGAAAAAAAAAAGTAAATTAAGGAAGACTCACGACTTGGAACATCGGGTTAATGTATTCTCTCTCAGATAAACTACTGCTCGAGATACTGGGCAACTTCAGACTACTTCCCGACAGAGCACCTGCTGCTGCCGCTCCCGTACCTGAATATCTTCCGTACGGATCAAATGAACCCCTTGATGAAGACGATGCAAGTGATTGAACGGACGAATAACCAAGCCTATTCCTATGCTTGAAATTCTTGGCGAGTTCGCTCTCGACAGAATCAGACATGTGCGGTAGCGAGTATAACTGTGGGGATGATGCCGAGCCTTGCGAGGAAACCGAATGGGCATCTGCACCATAGCCATGTCCGTAGCCGTTGCTATAGCCAGAGGCGAGTGATGAAGGATATTCTCTTGGCGGTCGGGCCGGTCCTGGATCGGAATCGATCGACTGAAAAGTGAGAACCGAGGGTGACTGGAAAGATGACGGGCCTAAACCCAAACCGAGAGATGAGGTTGAATGGTCGTCGTCTCCATCTCGTCGACGAGATTTATGCCGACTCAACAAATCTTTCGACGACACTCCGGGCTGAAGATGTGAGAGCGATCGAGAATGATTCGGGTTTGATTGTGGGAACGAGTTTGCATGTACTAGATGCGCCGGCGCTGACGGTCCGGGCGGATGATGAGCGTCATATGTCGATGGCGATCGTCCATAGCCAGCACTGTCCGAGTGCTTCTCTCCTTTTTCGACCATCCCAGTCTTGACGGCATGCTTGTGAGAGACCTCCTGTTCAACCAACCGGTCTCTCTTTTGCATCACTGCCCGAGCACGTTCTCTGGCAGCGGCAGATGCCGCCTCTCGTTTCGCAAGCTCGTACTGCTTCGCCTGTCGTTTCGCCTCCTTTTGCGCAGTCTTCGGGTCAAGTGTGATGTCCCCGCTGCTAATTGAGGCATCCGTCACGTTTGAAATCGACTGGGTCCGTTTGAGTGGGACGGAAGGTGGGAGTCCAAACCCTGAGGGGCCTACACCGGAATTTGCGCCCGCACCTACAACTGGTTCTTCGCCAACGGACGAGAGCCCATGATCGTGTTTTGAATCGTTGTTTCCTCCAAACACCGATGCCAGACCACCCCACTTCTTCTTTTTTGGTGCCGGCATTGTCACACTTACTGCCGGTGCTGCTTTTGTCGTCGTCGTCGCCGTCACTACCACAGGAACGTGTGACTTCACCGACGGTATAATTGGCGGTTGCGGTGGCGGCAGGGGAACGGTCTCTGAACGGGTCTGAATTGGAGGGATGGGTTGATGCACCTGATTCCTTATCGATGTCGATGCCAGGCTTGCGGGATTCGAGAGAAGGTCAACGTTGGCCGAACTAGCGTAGAAGCTCGAGTTGGCTGTACTTGTGGAACCGTTCGAGAGGGTGTAGAGTTGAGGATCACCCGATGAGGGTTTGAAGTAGCCTCCGTTGGAAGATTCTCCAGCAGTTTGGCCATAAGGGTGGCTGTTGCTATGAGAGTGTCGGTATTGCTGGGATTGGGAATGATGTTGCTGTTGTTGATGAAGATTGGAAGACATATCGGCCGACAAAGCATGCTGGGGGGTGTTAGACCAGCTCTGTGCCGGATTAAGACCATGAGCAGGCAAACGTTTGCCATAACTCGACAGGTCGGCCGCTGGAAGATCCAGTTTTTTCAATTGATCGACCAACGCCGAGGCGCCGGTTGTTCGACGGCCGTTCGCCAAGGAAGAAGACGTCACCGATCGATGGTCCAAGCTCGGGGACTGATCATAAGGCACCCTGGGCCCCGTAGAATGATGGGAAATGGAAGACGATGACGATGAGGGCGGAAGGACGACAGGCGAGGCCGGATCTCGGTATTGAGGAAAAAACAGCGCTCTAGAAGGAATTGGTGAGATCGAGTTGGCAGAAGCCTGAAGGGCGGGTAAAGTCCGACTAGCAGAAGCACCGTCTACTAAGTTGAGCGACAAGTTCGTCGGTACGACTGATGGACTAGGAGAATGCTCTGAATGAGATGTTGTCCGGGAGGATGATTGTGATAGAACCCCATTTTCCACGGTGGGGGACACCACATTTGTTGACGACGCGGCCGACGGAAGGTAGGGTTGATGGTCCGATTTTGACGGAATTGACGATGACGGAGGAGCATCCGGCATAGCGGGTATAAATGGAGTCGCCTGGATCCGAGGGACAGTCTGTCGGAAGTATGCGTGCTCGAGGCAGGCTCGTGCGGTGATTCGATGACGGGGGTTGTAACGTAAGCACTCGGCTATACAATCAATTAATGTCGATGGGGTGGACACATCAAAGAATGAGGAGAACAATGGTGGTGACATCTAAGGAAAGAAAAAAACCACGATACAAACAAGGTCGGCCTTATGATTACCGGTACCGACTATCAATTGACCATGATTCGAAGACTCACCTTGGGAAAGCCGAAGCCAACGGCGTGCGCCATCTTAATCCCTCGATCCCATGGGCCTCCTCCTCTGATCTTGCCTTGTTCGTCGAGACCGTACTTCCTGCTCGGGTCACCCAGAATCGCACAGATCTTGTAAACCTGGTCGACCTCGGATTGACCGGGAAAAATCGGCTTTAAGTTGACAATCTCTGCGAGAATAGTACCGAGAGCCCAAATGTCGACCGGCGGGCCGTATTCTCTACTTCTAAGGAGAACCTCTGGGGCTCGGTACCACCTAGTCGAGACATACTCAGTATAGGGCGGTTTAGAATCGATCTCTCTGGCCAGACCAAAGTCTGCCAGCTTGACAATGACTATCACGTCGGTCTCTGTGCGTGTGCCCGGTGGAAGGGGGGTCTCTCTGACGGGGATGTAGTCCTGAAGACCGATAGTAGTAACCAGTAAATTTTCTGGTTTCATATCTCGATGAAAATAGCCGGCCGAATGGATGTGGTTCAATCCAGAGATGACCTGATGAAAGATCGACGCGATCAACCCGCCAGCCATGGGTCGACCCCGTCTAGATTTCGTGAGTTGGTAGAGATTACCTTCCATACATTCAAACACGAAGTATAGCTCTTTGGATGGTTGCAGAAATGCGTCGTACAACGGGATAACATTTGGATGTGGCGGAATGAAACGGAGAGACTGTCGAAGGTGAAGAAGAAAGAGAGGAAGAGGAGAATGCAAGGAAGACAGATGAAGAAAGAACGAACGCGAGACGTTAGAAGACAGTTCAAAAGAAATATATAGGGTTCCCTTCCAGATCCAAACAAAGAGGAGAAAGAAAGCACAAAAGGAACGGACGAACCTCCAGTTCCTTCAACTTTGCTGCGTCCTCCCAACCCCGTTCCCAGACCCGTTTCATTCGTTTGACGGCGACAAGTCGTTTGCCGACCCACTCTGGACGCGCGCCTGCCCCGCATTGCATCGGGCTAAGAGTAGTGCCTGGAGGAAGGGGTGAATGCCAGTCACATAGCCAGACCGTACCGAACGAGCCGTCGCCTACAAGTTTCACCGGAGTGTATGATCGTGGGGCGTCTGGAGGACGTATAACCGAGTGAAGGGAAGAAAGTCGATTGAGTTGTCGACCAAAGGAAAGGAGGATGTATGTGTATGCATAAGAGAGAGTGGCAAAGAGGAATTGTATCCAATGATGTGTCAGTCAAAGTTATCCTTACCTACACACGGCATAAACCGAAAAAAAGGACAAATGATATAGCTCTTGATCGAAGTACAAGGACGACTGACCAGGCGGTAAGACTCCCCACGAATGTGTGCTTCTTCTGGTTCGTCTGGAGGAAGAGCTGTCTCGGTGTTTCCAGCTCGACAGGTCGCCTTCACCTGACACTGTCACCGTCGGATTGCTCCTATGGCCGTCGGGCAAAGAGGACAGCGGTACTGAAGGCGGTGGATGGGTAAAAGAAGGCAGCTGCTGGCAAGGGTGTTGTTGAGGAGAGGGTTGTTGGGATATAGACTGTTGAGGAGAGAGAACCGAGGGCGAGGAGGAGAAAGAGGAAGAGGAGGAAGATTGATGATGGTTCTGATGGACCGGTTGGCCTTCAGGAACAGGTGGTGCAAGGAGTGACGGGTTGGAAGACTGTCTGGCGTGTGAGTGGTGAGAATGTGGGGTTTGGTGAAGAGGTTGCCTGGATGAGGATGTCCAGTTGTCTTCTACGAGGGACATGTCCTCCACAGGTTGATCCTGGAGATCACCACGCAGAGCAAGGTATGCCACGGTAGAGAGAAGAGCAGACGAGAAGGAGTAGAACGAAGAACGACTGTTTGTAGGTCAATCACGAGGAAATGGTCGGAGGACAGTCCCAATAGGTAGGTGGATCCAGGCGTGGAGAAAGTGATTGACTGTTCCAAGTTGATGATGTTCGAAGTAATTGATGTTTGGGTTGTGTATGCCTGAGGACGAGAAGCAGATGGTCAGCCACAGTTCCTTCTGCCGAGTAAGACGGAAAAGGAAAAGGATTCGAGGCCAAAGTTCGCTGAGCAAAGGAGAGAGAAGGAGGCAATAGAACAGAAGAGAGCACAGGGAGACAGAGACAGAGCCAAAGAGGTGCTAAGCACCAGAACGAGACAGGCGGCTATAGCCTAAAACAAAGAGAAAAAAACATCGCGTAAACCTTCTCGCGGATCCGGACTGGATCGACTAAAGTGCGTGTGTCGTCACCTCTCCTTCTTCCCCTCTCTTCCCGGGTCAATCCGATCCTATTTCGTTCTAATTGTCCTTTTTTGTAAATTTTTTAAATTGTTGGTATCTATTTACTTTTTGTTTCTTTTGTTATTATTGTCAATGATGATAGAGAGAACGATCTTGATCCAACACGCCAAGTAGAACGCTGGTGTGGGATGAATCTGAATCTACCCAGACGACAAGGGGTATAGGACTATGGCAAGTGGAGGATCCAATGAAGTGAACAAGAACTTCGGACTTACATGAGCTGACACCAAAAACTTCTGAGAAGTAGAATGAAGGAGGCAAGGGATTATAGAATAATTTAAATAAAGAAGGAGAGCAAGAAAAACAGAAAGAAAAGACAAGGGGGAAGAACAAGGAGAGTATGTTAGTGAGTGTGAAGATCAAGAATGAAAGAAAGGAAGTTAGTATGAGTATGAACGCGAGCGTGAATAAAGGCTGGGAGAGAAGAAATAATGTGAACACGCTAGCTTGGATCTACCTGGGTCCGGTTGGGTGTATCCTAGAATGGACTGTGGCCGATGTGTCATCGACCTTACTTACACTCGGCCTCTCTCTTCACAAGGTTTGAAACGTACGCGAGACGAGGCTAAACCCGCGGCGTTTTTAGCAGGCAGGCAGGCCGCCAGAGAATGAAGCATGTGGAGGACAAGACGCATACCGGCAGGCGCAAAGGCACGGCAACCAAGGTTATTACGCATCGACTACGCGGAACGATAGATTGAGAAAGATCCAGGGAGGAAGGGTTATCAGAGAAAGCATAGCAAGAAAGGCGGCGGCAGCGGCAGCAGAAGACAACAAAAGGCCACCAGAGGGGATGGCATCAGGGAGAATGAAGATACAACGAATAAAACATGAATATACTGAAAACGACTCTATCATTGTAATCCTTGCCCTCCTGTTGATCAACACTGACACTTGCACGGCCACGTTCACACAGTCACGACCATGCCTCGCCCATGCTCTTCCGCCACAAAAGCCACGCAAACACATACATAAGTGAGACCCAGTCACCCTCTTGAACTCGATCTCTCCCGGCGTTTGCGTTCTCATCGTTCCGTGTACCTCTCATATGTAACCTTTTGTTTGTGTGACATGATTAAAGTTACGGTCATCTTTCCCTTTTAGTTCTCCCGCATCATCCGCCTCTCTCTTCGGCTCTACATCTAACAGCCATAGCCGGCGCCCCTTCTCTCTTCCGGTTCTGACAACTGCGCTTGCATTTCGAACGCTATTGCCGTGAACTCGAAAGATCTCTAGCTCATAGCTTTATCTGTTTCATTAGATCTCTACCATGGCTACCGGGTTAACGATCGTGTTGGTCCTGTTGCTGTTTCCAATATCTGTCTATTTTCTTGTCTACCAGATACAGAACTCCCCCTCACCCAGACCTATATCTACATCTGCATCTACACCTCCTGCCACCCTTCCAGCGAGACTGTTCAACTCTCTAATACACCCCGCCGATCAATTCGAGGACGAGGATAGACCGAAATGGAGCCCGAGTCCTGAAGATCAAATCCGAGCGAGATGCCTTCTTTTACGAAAACTACCTCCAGAACTCGTCTTGCCCATCCTGTCAATCGCGCAGTACAACTCGGTCATGTCGATCACTCGAACTGATTTCGTCAACGTCAGGCGAGTTCTCTCTTTGTTTGTGTCTCCTCTTACCTTTTCTCTGCCCGGACTGACCATCGTTCCCGTTACTCTTTTGTTCTTCTAGAAATGCGAGCGTACGGTATCTCGTGTCTGACCCAATTCCCAAACATGGTCGCCTAGAGGAGATTAGACTTGGAGTTAGAGGCCGTGACCAAGGCTGGAGTAGCTTTCCCCAACATTATGGTCCGTCTTAACGATCGAAGCTAGACGGAAGATACTCTCGTCGCCCATTCTATCCACTTCTCGTTGCGCTCTCTTAGTCTCTGATGAACTGGTTTATCTATCTTCCACACTGCACGAACATAGGCACGTACGTAGGTACGTCTTCGTACTACCAAGTTTGCCTACTCCGTAGAGATTCCGAAGGGCAACATCAAGGCCGAAATCAAACAAACTTTCAGTTGGAAGACAACAACTTGACCACTTGGTCGGAAGTCGACAACTCTAAACGAACCGTTCAGCATAACGTTCATGCTGGACAGTATATCAAATCCCATCATATCGTCCTCACGAAACATCAGCCAGACCGACCTTTGTTATCGTCGGCCCAGCCGGGTGACCGGATTGCGCTCGTCAGTATCTTTTCTCGATCCGTCGTGCTGTTGACTTACTCAATCGAGATGCCTGTCGCTTTCTATCTTACAGATTGCAACAGCTCAGTATATAGGCTGGGAGAACAAAGTCTCGTTCGTTTTCATTCTATAGTCGTCTTCGAACGTAGAACATCAACAGTCTGATTCAATGACGATTCTTTTTTTAGTGCGGCGAGAATAGATGCTTATCTTTCTTTCTATCATGGTTTTGCCGAGTAACAAGATAGTTAAAGTTCATCTCTTGATTCTTGTTGTATCGTATTCATGAAAATCTCTTGCCCTCTTCATCTGCTCTTCTTTTTACCACCAGGGTTGCGCATATCTAAACGTACATTTCCCATCAATCCCTCTGTCTTCACTCTCAGCTATTCTCAGGCGAGGGCGATGCTGGTTCATCAGTGAAGATTCCGTCAATGTTAGTGACTACTTGGTTGATACTGAACACAAATGGAGCCCATCGTGAAATCCGGTCAAGGATAGGTCAGCAAGCCATACATGTCCCGGAGAAAAAACAAAGCTATGTTTATGCACAAAGAAATTGCAAAGGAACACAAACTGATGGACAAGAGGTCGAACAATGGCTATGACCCGTAGAATCTCTTTCTGAAAATCAGGCTGTGTGACCTGTTCGTCTGTGTAACTATGATGATAATCAAGATGCATGCCGTGTAGAACCAGGATTAGTAAAGAGGAAGGTTCGACTACGAAAGAGAAAGGGTATCGGCGTACTGTTTGATCACTGCTATACTCCGAAGTTTCAACAAGTCGATCTCTGGATGGTCTTTCGGGTATCCCATCGGTGCCACCTTCAATTCCTGTATATTCCCGAGTGAAGCATCACGCCGACGGTTAGAGAAGGAAGCAGAGAGAACACATACACGGAGGAGGATAGGCGGAAAATGAAAGAGAATAGAGACGAACTCGGTCGCCTCCAAAGACGTTTCTCCTCCTGTTCGGCAACTGTACATCGGCTGTGGGCTTTGCATCATATTCGTCTTCGCCCTCTGATGATGGTGCAGCTTCCGTTCCCTTCTTCTTAGCCCTCTTCGGTTTGGCCTTCGATTTTGGTTTAGAGATCACAGGAAGAGGCAAGGGTTCTCCAAACTCTGCGACAAACTCTGGAGCAGAGATGATCCGGCGGAACGTTTGCGGCGCATCCGCCATTGATCGTCTGATCACTCGTGGACATAAAAGCGTAGTCATAGTTTGATAAGCCGACTGCTAGTATAGTACATAGCGTCAATAGACTTGCTCAACGGGACTCACCGAATCAATGCGAGTTCTCCTTTGCTAGGCTCCCATACACCAGCAGCTAGGATTGACTGATTGCCTGGCTTGACTATTCTTACATTGGAAATGATGAAAGGTTGTTCAGATTCACTAAGAAGGCTCGCCAAAGGTGAATTCAATATCAATTAACGAACCAGATAGGTGGTAATGTCCAAAGATTCCCTTCCTACCTGTCCTAGACAATGAAACACTAAAATTCTTTCTATGGAGAAAAAATGAAACAGGTGGAAGATGGAGTTCGTATCAATGGCTCAAACTTCGTCGGAAGAGATCGTATGATTCGTACAACTGAAAGCTTACTTATACGGGGTCTTGTCATTTGAGAAACGGACTGTTCCCATCAAGTTCCATGGATCAGCCTTACGTATCTTTCCTTCCACTCAAATTCTATCTGTAGAACTAGATCTTACCATCTCTATATATTCGATGCTACTCGTTGTCCAGATTGGAACGAAAGTCTCATTATATCAGATATCAAGCGACTACAAAAGCTTTCAGGAGGAAAAGAGTGCAAGACTTAGGGCGCACAATGATGTCCCTCGCAGGTAGGAAAGGAATCTCTGGGTCGACATCCATGATTCCTGGAACGAGAATATCTACAAAGTCGACGAACTCTTTTTGCGCCTGTCGAAAAACGGGATCATGTAACGCGAACCTAACAGAAACGTTCAGATGCGTGAGTTTAGGAATGTTTTCGGTCAAGAATTTTCTCCCGACAAACCATTGTCGATCGTTGTTCTCTGGAATGGACAACTTCGCCAAAAACTTGAGGGTGTTCCTTGATATATGTCCAGGAGGAACTATCGTGTGAACGACATCGAAAAATTCTTGTTAGAAAGGGAGAAGAGCAAAACAAAACACAACGGAATGCTGAAAGATAATTCCTGTCGAGAACTCGAAACAGACCTAATCCTTTTGTCGGAGCTTTTGCGATCCGGCCGACGATCTTTATTCCCGTCTCCTCATCCGTGTCTTGGCTTGTCACGTCAGAACTAGAGCCCTCATCATTATCGCAGCCACCGTATGTACCACTATCCAGAATCTTATCTTTCTTGACTCGTCCCAAAGGCTTACGCTTCTTTCGCGCCTTACCGTCGTCCATATCGGATGAGTCGGGTTCAGATGAGATCTCCGCTGAATCAGAATCTGCCGGCGGGGGAGGTACATTTCGAGCAGCCCGATGAGGTCTTTTGAGGACTGATGAGTCTGGCATGATGTACGATCTCAATGAGTTGAATAGCAGGTTGTTGGGCAAAAGGATTAAGAAGCTGTCTGGCTGGCTTTGCTCCCAAAAAGAACAGAGGTTAGGCCCCACGCGCCACGGAAGTAAACGTCATTCTGCGATTCGTGTCACATAGGTAACACTCTGGACCCTTAGTCCGCTCGTAGTCCATCAGCTTCATGTTCGAAGCCTCGTTCCTTTTCACTCATTCGTCTCTCTATCGTTCTTCTTTCTCGGTCAGTTATTCACCTTCGACGACTCCCGGATGCTAGAACAAATCTACATAGCCCGTCATGGCTTCAGACTTAGCTGGCTCACCAACAACTGGACGACACCAACAAATCTTGCCAGAGATCCTCCACTAGCTGCTTATGGTTTGGAGGTCAGCACACAAATGAAACGGATTGAACTGATTTGAACTTAACATTCTGCTGATCACAATATGCATCCTTGTCGATCGATATTTTTGGCATATGCTTTACCTCTTGGATTATCAGCAAGCCGCTCGACTAGGAACACATTTGGCGTCTCTTCCAGATGGACTGGTCAGTTTATCATCCATTCATATATCCTGTTATATTCATGAAGGGTATTCATCACCATCTTCATTCTTCCTTCCTACCCATACCTCGCAGCCTATTCCCGAGCTTCTCTTTACTTCTCCATTCTATAGATGCGTCCAGACCTCACTCCCTATAGCTCAAGCACTCGGTGTACCAATCCGACTAGAGCATGGTTTGGGTGAATGGGTAAGCCTTGAGCAACATCTCTTCAGCTTCAGTATAACATCTGTCGAGCTGACGTTCCCTCGATACCATATCATGTATAGTACTCTCGAATACCTGAAACACCTCCTTATAATTTACATCCTCGTCCATCAGGACCCCGAGAGTTGTCCAAATATTTCCCTGTAGACTCTATTTGCCTAGATTACAATTCGACGTATTATCCATCCAGAAAGGGAGAGAGTCTCGCGGATTTGATGGATCGTGCATCCAAGTTCTTGATCGCATTTCTTAATCGAGTAGAGGTATGTCTAGGCTCGCGCATATGTATCTTCTAATCTAAATCTTTGTCCGAAGCAGTCAAACAACGACTAACGGCAAGCGACCTCGTATGGGAATTCTGAATCTCAGGTAGAATTTCCTTCCGTCAAATCAATAGTTCTCGTTGGCCATGCCGCTTCCGTCATCGCTCTCGGACGGGCACTCACCGAAGATCCATCGCTCAATATCATCGCTGGATGTGCAAGTTTCTGTAGATACCAGTTGAAACAAAATCGTAGAGGTACAGTCGGAGATTACGAAATTGTTCAGAATGGAGAAGCCTGTTATCTAGAGAAGGGCGTGGAGCGCAACTGGACGGTTCGTCTTCGTCGTTGTGTTGTGTTGTCTTTGATTCTTATCGAGATGGTAACGTTTAGTCTGACATGCTATTCATTCATCAGTTTGATGACGTAGTGTTGAACGCTGACGGTGAAGTCATTGCTGTGAGTGAACCTTTTGATTGTCATGTTGACGTCTTGATGAATAAGAACTCAAATTCAATCTGTACCGTCTTTCAAAGGATCCTGGAGTTCCCGGAACAAGTGATCAGAAAGACTATCCATGCGGAATTGCGCCTGGCAAGGAACACTACCTGGCGTCTCCGTCATCTGAACCCCCTTTGGTCACAAGTGCATTATAGTCTCTCCCAAACTTCTGGGTGGGAGGTTTAGAGAGTCAGAAGCTACTGTATCGTGTATCTAAAAGCTTTGTTATCTTGGTATCAATCTCGCGTTCATTCTCGTATTTAGAACTCGACAAAGACAGAAGGGAAATATCATCTATACTGGACAGAACAAGTCGAAAATATGAAAAAGAAACAAAGAACCAAGTTATGATAGTGGAGAAAGCTTTCGATCGTCTTCCATCATTAGTGAGCAGAAAGATATGTGGTCTGTCTAGGTGGAGGATATGTAACCATGTGAGTTGTGTAATCAACGAGCCTCCTTGATCAGTAACCAACCTTCCTCAGTCAACCTTCCTCACCCGTTTTCTCTTGTCCAACCAACTCCACCACCAACACACCTAGTTTCATCCACTTCAGTCTCTCTCAACTCTTCCTTTCCTCTATCTAAGAATAAAATGTCCTCTGAGCTTTGCCCTGTCTACGCTCCCTTCTTCGTGAGCATTGTTTCTTCTGTCTGGAGTTGTCTCATGTTTCCTTTTCCTTTTCCTTTTTTTTCTCTGAAGAAATCATCAGGGGCTGATCGATCGGGCTTACGCCTCATCTTCGTTTTTTTTGCTTTCATCATTTATATCAGGGAACTATGGTTCGTCTTTCATTCTTTATCTGATCTTTACGCGGCTAGGAATACTTATAGTTTCATCATTACTACTAAAACCTACCGTAGGGATGTACCGCTGCCATTGTCTTCACCTGTACGTATCCACGTTCTTGAAAAGATGGGAAGAAAAAAGTGGAGATGGGAATCTAGATTACCTATAAATCTCTAGCCTGGCTATCACTCTCGCCTCTACCATATTCTTTGAAGTTTGGGGACTGATCCGTCTTATCCATCTGTCATCTGGTTGATTTTGTGACTGGACAGGTATCGGAGCCGCGTAAGTCCTATCATCTTATGATAGACGGGAAGTATGGGAAGGCGAATGGCGACGATCTGATAGTGGCTAGGAGGGTCTTAATTCGAAGATCGTCAACTGAACGCTTCTTTTCATTCTTCGTCTGTCTCATTGAATATAGTTACGGAACCGCCAAGTCTGGAGTGAGTTTTTGGACGTCCCTATAGGTGGCCGTGGGGATGGTGACTAATCATCTCTATCTATCTGCGTTTTTGCAACTTTTTGTACTATCGTTGTCAGGTCGGAATCTCTGCTATGGCTGTCCTTCGACCTGATTTGATGATGAAGTGTGTTGTGCCCGTCATTATGGCTGGTATTGTAAGTGGTTTTTTATCTATACGGAGAAAATATTCTCCCAATGTTCGAGCGTGATTTATTCGTCTGATGAACGTGATTAGCGTCATGGATTGATTTATATACTGATTACTGGGTTTCAACCTTCTTTGAAACAGATCGCTATTTATGGACTTGTCGTTTCCGTCTTGATCTCTGGTAACAGTATGTCTGAAGATATGCTCTTCGATTTGGTTTTTGGACCGAAAATACTGATTATCATCGCTAATTTGTCTTGAACGTGTCGCTAGTCGCCTCGCCTATGTCTCTCTACGCTGGTTTCATTCAGCTTGGAGCTGGACTCTCCGTCGGTCTCGCAGGTTTGGCCGCTGGGTTCGCTATCGGAATTGTTGGTGATGCCGGAGTCCGAGGTACCGCTCAACAGCCTAGGTTGTTCGTTGGAATGATCTTGATCCTCATTGTGCGTAAAGCTCTTTTTGTACGATGTCGTTCAATACCTCATTGTTGAAAACACCACTAACTAAACGCCTCCACATTTACCTATCCCTAGTTCGCTGAGGTGCTTGGTCTTTACGGTTTGATTGTCGCTCTTATCCTTAACACCCGAACCAGTGACGCTCCTAAGGTATGTCGATAACCACAGAGGTGTTGACTTCCAAGGCGACTGTTTTCTGACCGCACTTGTTTCATATGCCACAGTGCACTTAATTGACATCGTTCATCCGATGGCTTCTACATGACGCGAAGAAAATGGAGAGTGACAGGGCAAGACGGTTGGATATGTGGTCTCGTTCTCTCTTATGCCGAGCTCTGGAGCAAATTTTCCTTTCGTAGTTTAGATCCTTTGAACGATAGTCTTGAGGAAAGAACGTTGCGTTGAAAGTTGTTTCTTCGTATCCTTTTTTTCCTTCTTTTTCTCTTCTTGCTATTCTTCTTTACCTTATATCAATTCGTTGCATCCGAGGTGGTGTGAATCAAGTGCACAGCCTTCTGTTCAGTTTAATTGCTGGGTTTTTAGGCATACTGACATATCTCTACACTCAAGACCATCTCTGGTGCGGTTAGAGGATGAACGAGGAAAATCTGGAAGTGTTGGTGTTCTCGAGAGATCAGCGGCATCGGGTGAGAGAGAAGTAGATCAACAGAGGGGCTATATCCGCACGTGTGAATCAATCGTCTCTTGACCTTCGTGCGATGAGATCCTCTCATCCGCCTATCTTCCATCTTTCGACCATCATACAGCACAGCACACAGCTTCGAGAGCCTTCACTTCCAAGTTATCTATGGGTGATCAGGCACATATACCTGGGGCTCTACTCACGGATGACCATGCTTTTGTAAATACAGCCCTCCACGCTCAGCCGGTTACCAACACGAGTCTCGAATCCTCCCTTGGTTTGGAAAATCTTGTTCTAGGTAATGAACTCGGTTCGGCATCGTCTTCTCTTGAGGATACTTCAACAAAACCTAACCCTGTCCTAAGATTTGTTAAGGAGATCAAAGATAGAAATTCGACTCGACCTTTGATGGGCTCGTCAGAGGCTGTCGAAGGAGCAAAAGCAGGGGGAAAGGATCATACGGTGGTCGTTCAGAATGAGGCCAACGTCCAACACGAGATGATCGCCAATCAGCAGTCTGCGCAGGAGAGGAGCTTAGTTGATGAGAGAGACTGTCCTGAAAGGGAAACAACAGAGAGTTCCAGCCCAGAGAAAGATCGCATAGCATTCTCATCACCACCAGATTACTTCTCAAGCCATGAACAAGCTGTTCAGAATAAATCTCCCTCCGAGACGCCTGAAGTTGCTTTATGGCCTAGCTCATCTGCCTGTAGGGACAGTCCTCCAACTGACTCTCTATGTAACACTGGATCTCTTCCATCTCGCCGCACTCCACCAATAACCACGCCGAATATCACATCTGCATCTACTTTGGAAAGTCACGATCATGTCGTTATTCCTCCTTCAGACCAGGTCGCATTCAATATTGGTGCTCCTCATCACCAATTTGAACCGCACCCGGGCCTACTACATAACAATTCTCAAGCATCAGCATCTTCTTATACATCAAACTCCCTGTTGACAGATGGAACAGTGCCAAAACACTTGCAGGAGGGAGTCTCGATGCTTAAGGTTTCGGCCAAGAAGGTTCAGCAGACGGTTTTCAAATTAGACGGCGATAAAGGAACGATAGAATGGCCGAGTAAGAAAGGGGGCGTCAGTAAGTATGAGTTCCTTTTCGTCGTTTTTGTTCTGACTGAGAGGTGTTTATAGCTCACTCAAGAGGATATCTTTGATCTTCTGCGCGCTTTTCATATGTAGTTGATATCGAAAGCATCCGAGAAATCCGTTTAACGAACTCTGCTCAATCATTCATCGATCAGTTCTCGTACACTACTCAACTATCTCCTGCACATGCCTCACGTTGGATCACAATCATATATACTTCAACCGCTACCTCGAATAACAAGCTTCTTCCTTCCTCTCCGACAACATCATCTAGCACGTCCGTCGGAACTCTTAAATGGAAAGCACTTCATCTAGTGACGCTTGATTCTAAGTCCTTTGTCGAATGGTCCACAGCACTTCAGTCCCTCTGGGATGCCAGAAGGGAACTTATGGGTGGAATCGGAGGGCTCGGCAGTGGATTAGGTGAAGGAGGTTCGATAGAAGAGAAACGTAAAGCTGTGTGGATGAAGAAGCAATGGAGACAGGCTGAGGTAGCGGGCGAAGTCAAGGTCCGAGGTCCATCAGGTGAGACGGAGAGGAACGGGTGGCTAGACTTTGAGGGCGTCCTTAGAATATGCAGAAGGTTAAACATTGCAAGCAGTAGGCGAGATCTATATGCGCGATTTCAGGTACAGTCTCGGTCTCTCACGGAATCTCAAGCCCTTCTGTTCTAGTTGGTCCTCCAAGAATTAATCATTCTTCCAAACCATTTCTGATAGGAAGCGGATGTTGACAAATCGGGTCATCTAGACTTTGCAAACTTCCAGCGATTTGTAAAAAAACTGAAAGAGCGGAAGGATATCGAGAGGTTGCTTGAAAGAATTACTGACAGGGCTGGGCTAGATGAACAGGGGTTCCGACGGTTTCTTCTAGAGGAGCAAAAAGTTCGGATTTCACTATCGTTTGATCTTCCCGGTTCATGAAATCGAGAATCTAGTTATAATCGCTTCTCCTCTTTTTCTTTATTTCAGGTAGATCTTCCTCTTCCTGAGCTCACAAAACTCTTTCTCCGCTATGCGGCCGAGGTACCTGCGGAAAGCAGTTCAACGAAGAATCAACATCTCATCTTGCTAGAGGGTCTTACATCTTTCCTTCTGTCGTCAGATAATAGTGTGATGTGTGACAGCTCATCAAAAGTATCGCACAACATGACGAGACCATTGCCGGAATATTTTGTTTCGAGCTCGCATAACACCTACCTGATAGGTCATCAGCTAGTTGGAGACAGCACTGTAGAAGGATATATTCGAGCACTGCTTCAAGGATGTAGAAGTGTGGAACGTTGGTTCATTCTTCTAGAGTTTCCCTCCTACTTTTGTCAGTATGAGCTGATAAGGCGGATCCATGGCTTATTTACTCATACACTACCCTAAAGTCGATTGTTACGACGGCGATAGTGAGCCAGTAGTCTACCATGGGAGGACGCTGACAAGCAAAGTGCCTGTCCGGGATGTTGTTCATGCAATCGGCAAATATGCGTTTGTTGCCTCTCCTTACCCCGTCATCATCTCTGCCGAGATTCACTGCAGCGTGGAACAACAAGATGTACTAGTGCAAATTCTGAAAGAAATATTGGGCATTCGATTCTTGAGTGAACCTTTGTCTGGGTGGGAAGGCGTAAAGGACGTCTTACCTAGTCCAGAAGATCTCAAGCATAGAATTTTACTCAAGGTGTGTTATGCTCTGTTGACTCGGTACTTTTCTAAATCAGTAGTTTTCATATGAAACTTGACTTTCAATTTTTGTTAACTATGTGCCCTCAGGCAAAAATTCCAATACCTAGTGAGAAGGACTCAAGTGCGGTTATCGAGGGTCCTTTGTCCACGGAAACAGACTCAACAAGTACAAATTCGGAATCAGGATTTTTAGAAGGTGGTAAGTATAATTCTTCCAAGACCAAGTGATGACCTGCCTCAC
The DNA here is from genome assembly GCA_014825575.1 of Phaffia australis. Taxonomy (NCBI): domain Eukaryota; kingdom Fungi; phylum Basidiomycota; class Tremellomycetes; order Cystofilobasidiales; family Mrakiaceae; genus Phaffia; species Phaffia australis. The sequence continues at coordinate 94,280 of MVAH01000022.1, forward strand.
AACAAAGTCCTGACTGTGATATTCTTTTTTTTTGTTTTGAAGGTTTACGAAAGGCTTCTGCTCTTGTCTCAGAAGTGAAGCGCCATGTATCCCGTCGGAAAAGCTCGAGCTCTGATAAGAAGTCACCTTATCCTACGAACGCTACCCGGCCCCATTACTACTCGTTCTCTTCGAACGATCGACCGTCTCCTCCTATAGCTCCTCCTCAGAAGGCTACCAAGCCCAAGTTCTCTCCTGCACTAGCTCAAGTTTTGATCTATACCTTGGGCGTAAAATATAGAGGGTTTAACAAGAAGGAATTTTATAGCCCATCTCACATGGTTTCTCTTTCTGAGCGCACGGCCAACAAGGTCCTCAGACAGAGCTTCTCTGATGTTGTGAAGCACAACCGAACTCATCTGATGCGACTGTACCCCAGTGTTACAAGACTGGGAAGCAGTAACTATGATCCGATTCGATATTGGGCAGCGGGAGCTCAGCTAGTTACCATCAATTGGCAAAGTATAGGTTCGTTTGATGCTCCCCATGAAAAGTGTTCGACTGGGTGGGTTACTGACCATATATGTTTCGTATCTGAGTTACTTGCAGATATTGCTTACATGCTGAACGGGGCTTTGTTTGCGAGAAATGGACGTAGCGGATACGTACTTAAGCCCGCTCCCTTAAGATTGAAGCCGAAAGACGACCAACCCAAGATAGAAAAATTTGTTCTCCGGCTAAAAGTATATTTTCCTGAACCCTTGCTCTTTCTTCATTCGTATACAGTTGTGTACAAAGCAGACTTATTCTTCACTCTCCACACATCTTGCTCATCTCTATAGATCATATCGGCTCAACAACTTCCAAGTCTGGGCGATTCAGACAAACACCCTACCATTGACCCGTTTGTCGAAGTAACGATCTTCTTTCCTGATATTCTTCCTGCATCAACAAGCCTGCCAAATGCTTTGTCGCCAAACACGGTCTCCTCGTCTTCCTCGGCACCACTGCAACTTCCAAAATCGTTTCTCAAAGTGCGCACCAAGACAGTCGATGACAATGGATTCGACCCAGCATGGGAAGAGAACTTGACTCTGCCATTCCGCTGTGCTCAAGACATGCTTGATCTGGTATTCGTAAAGTTCGATGTTCGTAGAGAGGGCACAGTGGTTGATGCGATGGATCAGACCATAGCATCGTATTGTGTGTCCCTTGGATGTATGAGTCAAGGTTAGTGGTTTAGCCAGCATTTTTTCATACTGACCCAATGCTTCCTCGCGCTGTTGCAATTCGCGTAATACCTAGTCACTTTGAGATTAATCTACACGTCGTTTATTCATTCAGGATACCGGCATCTGCCACTGCTAGATAAACAACTCAATCAATTTCTATTTGCATCCCTCTTTGTGCATGTCAACTTGAGCTCTGGATAGACTCTTTATAGCATTTTCTTCACTCTGCTTTACGATCCGCTTCAATAGCACGTGTCGCCTTGTACTTCACAAATCGAACCAGATGTATTGTAGTTTATTTCACAATCTTCATCCCCACTTTCTTCACTCTCATTTTGTCTTCAAAGCTACTGTTGGACAAATTATGAAAACGAGTTTTACGCGCAGAATGAATTGTAATTCTTCTTCTTGGAGAACTGATAATTTAGATAATGTAAGAGACAAGGAGTTTTGATATAAACGTTACACCGGCCACGTCCGTCTCATCCCGACCCGATTCGTTCAGACAGATCTACCACCTCTTCACTTATTCCATCTCAAACTTTATCAGAATCATCATGCTCAAGCACGTCTTTCTCACTGGGAGTAGATCTATGATCTCTTTCCGACCGACATGCTTCCTTAAAACTCACCAGTTACTTAACAGACCGTTTTTACGGTCCTACTCTACCCCTTCCGATCCTTCTGCCTCAGACGAAACTCCAGATCCCCTCTACTACCACATCCTTCCCTCCGTCTCTCGGGTTGCGCTTTCCTTTCTCTCCACACCACCTGTTGTAACTACGTCGAGCACTATCTTAGGCTATATTCCTCTTAGTTTGGCAAACGATGTGGATGTTGGGCTAAACGATTTTGAGGAGAACAAACCTTTCATTGAAAAGTTGCAGCAGGCTGTGAGAGAGAGTTTGGAGGAAGGGGAGGACAGGATAAGTGCAGAAGCGGCTGGGAGGGGCGAAGGTTGGGTTCATGTGTGTGGTAAGTATGTTTCTTAGATTTGAAACTTTCGTGATGATGTTATATTTCATGTTGACAACGTCCGGTGTGATGATAATGTCGACATGCTGTAGATGATCGGAACTATCCTATGCCTTCTCGAACTGGAGAGCCTGAAGATCTGATCGGATCAGTCTACGTCAAAGATGGGAAGGTACGACATTCAGTCTTCCTACCTCGTTCCATCGTTTCTCTTCTTGTTTCTCCCTTTCCTTCAAATATATCTACCAGTTGGGTCAAGATCAATGCTAATTATCCAGACAATTCATTCTTTAAAAGGTTGTTCCATCAAGCTACCAACCCACGAACACCTACAGGATCCTTACAAACAACGGGCCACCTCAACCACCAGGAATGATGTCTAAGCTTATCGAGGTTCTTAAGAAGACTCACGAGGAGGAATCAGATCTAGGATCCGACTAGAGTGTTTCTTATACAAAATTACGAGTGCATGCGAATCGGATCTCCTTTATCTAGTTATCACTCGGATGTACATTCTTGAATCTTCCTCATCACCTTTGCATGTGGTTCATGGTCTCTTTGACTTCTCATCTCGGATTAAAACTATTTTGGTAGATGAAATAACTAATGAGCCGAAAGAAAGCGCAAAGTCTTTCGTGTAGTTGTTTCATATTTCGATCTATTTCTAGTCCCAACTATCTATCTGACATATTTACAAACGATTGAGACCGATAAAGATTGGAGAAACTGTTTTAAAAGTCTACCAAAGGAAACGTTCCTACTCCCTCAAAGAGAAAGCAAGACAGTTTACAGAGGGTGGGATGAAGAAAGCGATCAGATACGTCCCACAGCCCCGATATCGTCCGTCGGCTACTCTGCAAGCAAAGAGCGTCGGGAGTCAATCCACTTCATCGACGGCCCGCCTTGAATCGCAAGAAACAAGAGCAAGAAGACCGCATGTCCTCCGTGAAGGGGTGTGGGTGGAGTATCAGCATCTCGCTTTATGTGGTGTAGCTAGTGTAAACTAGCAAGACCAGTTATATCTCTATAGAAATGAATCCTGCAGAGTCTGTGAAGGGAAAACAAGGTGTACGTCAAAGCGAGACAAGGTCAGCGATCATAGAACAGACAGAAGAGCGAAGCTAGAAAGCAGGGGGGGAGGAAAGTGAACTAACGTGGTCAATGAAGAAAAGCAAAAATATTTGGGCACAGACCAACGATTTTATACTGTGGGCGGAGCAAGACCAAGCGTCACGCACGTGACAAATTGAATATCACGTGACTTTACAGAACTCCGATAGCTTCGTATCATCTGCTTCGTTGACGATCGATGGTAGAAAAGAGAGAACGCATACGGTACGGCTGTGATATTTACTAGAACATGTAGGTTTGATCTTGATATGATCTGAAATTTGGCTCATGGGCAAACTGTCATCAAGATATACATCTCTATAGCATAGGTGAATACTATTTGATCTCATTGACAAAACTCAACACGGCCTTTTCGTTTCGAGCGCCAACTAAAAGGAAAGAACAAATGATCAGAAACTGGGTTCACCTGCTTTGGTGCTCTATAGTGTACTATTCTCGACTAAGATAATACTTACTGAAGCGGCTGACCTCCTGTCCCTTGCGGAAAGCAACGACAGTAGGGAGGGAGGCAATCTAGATAAATGCGTTTATTATCTTGTCAATAGATGTTGGGTCAACACTGAACGTTGTATTAGAGTGTACATACCTTGTACTTATGAGCGATTTCCGTCAGTTCCTCCGTGTCCACTGATGGCGTATCACAACCAGGAGTCAGTGATTGGACTCAGGGAAAACCAGAGAAGGTAAAGATCAACCGACCAGTAACAAGATCACAGTTTGCCTCTGCATTGTTTGCCACCTTAGTCAAGATAGGCTTAAGCACTGAAGAAAGTGAAGGTGATAGAGACATAGAATTAATAGATACGCTGATCGATCTGGCTTTTCAAATTGCGTGCAATGGATGACGTACTCTTGCAAGGCCCGCACCAACTGACGAAACGAATTGATTGAACAAATTAGAAGCTGTCTGATTTAGTGCATCGTTCAACAGTTGAGGACTTCATCTCGACGGTCCCATCACTTACTCGGCATAGAAATCTACGAGGACGACTTTGTCCTTACTACTGTTGAGTACTTCAGACTCGAATGTTTTGACATCGACCGAGTTAAAGATAGTCAACCGAAGAGGTGTGATTGAGAATGCTCGTTTGGAAGAGCCAGCGAGGTTCTTAAGTAGTGATGATCGAACAGCGCTCAACATGATGTTGAAAGGACGTGGTAGATGATTGAAAGGTTAGTTGGACGAATGTAGATTCTAAGGTTCTGGAGGCGATGAAACGATGATCAATCAGCACGTGATCGTTTGCCACTAATATATTTCCACAGCTTTAACCCTAACATTCCCCAATTTCAATCTACTACCGTCCACCTTGCGTTATAATCTCAATCACCTTCCTACTTACATTCTTTGTACATTGTCCTCACGTTCTCTTGTTTTATTAGCTCATTGATCACACGCATGGCCTTTGAGATTCCTTCTCACCTAAAGAAGACCACTCCGACCTCAGGTCTTGATGACGAAGCTTCTCTCCCTTCATCGACTTCGGTCCATCTCGACCGGCTTCTTACTCCATTGGTCGATGAACCATGGGACAGTCTAAGCGCAAAACAGGTAGCTACTCACTTGGATATTATCAGGATGGACATTCAGAACACTCAGGTATATACATACATTCATCTTAATATCATTCTCCTGGATTTCTCAGAAGGTCTCAAGCTCTATACTGGGGTGTATCTGGATGTATACACTGATTCAAACCCGTTCTGCTTCTAATTTCCATCTAATGGGCGCGTCAAAATCATCTTCAAGAAAAACATCCATAGTCTAGTCACTGAACGATATACTCAGGTTTCTAGTCTAATGAACGGAAGTATCAATGTCAATAAGAATTCAGCAGTCCTGAAGGAAAAACTTGAGAAGCTGGAGCATAGTGTAGATGGCGATGAAACGGTACGTACGTGTCATTTGTATAATGGCTAGGTCGCTCCAGCTCACTTGATTTCCATACCTGGTTTCAACCCATCGTTCTCGCAGTCATCTCTTGTTCCTCGTCTGTTCGACGCCATCAAAACACACGCTTATATTCAACACGATCTATCCCATGGATCTTATCATCTTCGCTTTCTACAACTCCTATCTACGTACAAGACGACCTTTTCTCAACTTTTATCAACACCTGAACCGAGCCTTCCTCATTCGGTAGCTATCTGTTTAGAATGTTCTAAACTTTTAGAAAGGGAAGAATGGACTTGGGTTGACTCACGAGGTGTTCGTAGAATGGAGGCGTTGAGACAAGACCTGGAAGAGAGGTTGAGAGTCATCAAAGACAGAGTGAGCGAGCAGCTCAGCCGAATTTTCGAGGATATCTTCGGGTTGAATTGGGACGCTGTCAGTGGAATCGGGGTGATTCGCGTACAAGAGAACGACCAAGGTATGCTGAACACTGATTCCTCATAGAGCAATTTATGTTATTAAGCGTACAGCCTATTGACCATCCGCGCTGTATTGTCTGTACAAAAGTCTCTTTCCAAGAGTTGATAGATTCCCTACAGACTCTGGAAATACTACCGAGTCTTCTAAACACGCTGGTTCATCGCATTTTGAATCAGGTGTTCCTTCCTCTGCTTCAAACTCCCGCTTTTATTCCACCATCCTCTGTGTCCAGAATCAATAATCTTCATCGAGCTTTCTCTTCAAGTTACTCGACCGACTCGAAACTGGCTATCTTTCGGTTCATGAGCACCAATGATCGGGTCGGTTCTGCATTACAAATGGACAGCTGGACGGAATGCTCCTCTGTACAACCCATCCTTCAGTCTATGCTAGGTTTCCTGTCGACCACTTTCCCGTCGTTTCCTTATAGTTCTCCAAAAAGTAGTTCCTCCGGTATGACCCGAAATATTGCGGAATTGGTTGCACCTTTGGTATTTCCGATGGTTGAGAGATATCATCTTCATCCATGTTTGAGTCTGATTGATTCGCCACTTGATCTTCCGGCATTCGTCCAGATGTGTGCTGACTTTACGCACTGGGAAACCGAGACAACCGGCGGATCGAATTCTGAGGTGGCCACTTTCGAGTCAGATATAGGGCTGCAATGGGCTAGATTAAAACGAGCCGAACTTCTAGAAGACGTCCGGACTATTCTGGTCGAGCCGAAAGGCCCACCAAGTGAAGGTGGATGGAGCGGTTGGACGTGGGAGAAAGAAGTATGGGTAGATGAGCATCAGGTATTGGGCAAAGAGCAAGAGCCAGCGGACAAACCAGAAATACATCCATTAGGAATGGAGCATCTGTCGACGAAGACCACTACTTTCCCTAACTCGGAGGTTTTAGAACCCGTGATATCCCTGCCGTCAGATCTTGCTTCCGGGGGAGATGGGGATGACGGATGGGGGTTTGACGAAGATGATCAATCACCGCTGGTTGAGACATCTGTTGTGATTCCGGCAGTACCCTCAGCTTTTGAAGTCACGTCTCCTGCGGCTGAAGAGGAAAACAACGATGGTTGGGGGTTTGGTGAGACAACGCCTCCTCCTGCGCCACCTACTGTGCTAGCCTCCTCAACCGAGGTCAACGACGATGAGGAGGACGCCTGGGGGTTCAACTCAGATAATGAACATTCCCAGCAACCATCAAACGTCCCCTCCACTAAGAAAAATTCGACATCTGTGCCTAGGCAGGCTAAACGACTTGAGCGGGCACAAGCGAAGTTGAGTGGGTCCAATTCGGGAGAGGCTGTTCGGTCGTTATCAGCTGGTTCGACAGCATCTCCAATCAGTTGTCGAGCGAGTTTTGGCTCAGGATCCGATGCAATTTTCGACTCGTCCGAAGGAGCTGGATCAGATCTAGATTTACGGCCAAGGGGTCGAGGAGGGATGAAGTTGGGTAGAAAGACCTCTGGAATGACAATCGGTTCGACCTCCAGGCAGCCTTCGGTCTCATCATCGGCAATGGACGTGTCCGATCTGACGGAATCTTATAATTTAGCGTCGGTACCGGTGAACAATGAGCTCTTCATCGACCGGCAAGAACTGGTACAGTCTCAGGGTCCAAGGTTGATTAAAGAACGGTATGTAGTAAGCGAGCGGATGAAAGAGGTTGTGAGATTTGTGGAAAAATTGGTTCGAATGGCCGAAGAGCTATCCTCCGTCGAGTAGGTTCGATTTCATAATGAATCCTCTTTCGGGAGGGATTATATCGTACATACTGATGACACGTGCTTTACCATTCTTAGAACCAAATCTTGCTCAATTTCGTCTTCTTCATCCGAGACATTGACGCGATCGATTTCAGATGTTCTCTCACTGCACCGAGCGATCATTTCAGTAGCATATGCCCCTCTCATAGAGTCCTCACTCGGTCTGGGAATGCAATTTATGAACGACATGGAATACCTGGCGAGCACTATCGAACATCTCTCCCTCGGCCGGGGAGAGACTGGGAAGGAAGAGTTGGTGAAGGCTCTGAGGGCGTCTGGTCAGAGATGGTTAGACGTAACCATCGTTCGTATTGTTCTGTCCTCTCTATCCTCTTCTCCCCCCCTCTCCGTTCTATGAATCATTCTACACTAGTTGACCTTATCCTTCTCTCCTTCGTTGACAGGACCGACAACGGACAGCGTTGAACACGATACTGGATGAAACCGGTCGGTTCTCTGACATCAGTCTAGAAGATCAAGCGACTCGAAGCAACCATGCAATTTCTCTGATTACCGACCGGATGACTGAACTGTCGACTGTTTGGAAGTCGCTAGTCCCATTGGAGCGAGCGTTTGTTGGTTTGGGAACTCTGGTGGACGAAGTGCTGGGTAGGGTGTTGCGGGAGATCATTGAGTTGGACGACATAACGACCAAGGAGAGTGAGCGACTGAACGCGCTCTGTAAGTCTCTCCATTCGCTCGAGTCAATCTTCTGCTCATACTCCGATAAGGGCATTGGTGGGTCACCATCTGCGGTGGTGTCGTACGTGCCGAGATGGTTGAAGTTTTGCTACCTGTCCGAAATCTTGGAGGCCTCGTTGGCGGATATAACGTATCTGTTCGAGACGTGTGGGCTGGTCGATTTCGAAAAGGCCGAACTGGTTTCTTTGATAAGGGCATTGTTTAGCGATACGTCTTTGAGGGCAAAGACGATCGATTTAGTGCTTAGTGGTTCGACCGGGAAATAGCTGATTATTAAGGGAGGAAGAGGAGACGACGTTGTGGTCAGATGGTGTATTCATAAATCTATGAGATCTTCCTCAATGTTTTTTCAAACCAAAACCATTGACTACACGAGAGCAGAATAGAAACTGAGAGAAGGGTGCATGCCGATATTTGTATAGGCAGGTACATACTTAAAGAGGTGGCGGAGAGCACGCCGGCTGTTGCCACAATGATATATAAGGAAAGGAAAGAGGACAAGTACAAGATTTTGATGAAGTTAAATGAACCATCTGTGGAAGGGATAACAACCAGGAAAGCGAATAAGCAGAGAGAGGATCGGACCGGGTGAAAGGGACAGAAGGAAAGACAGAGATTGAGAGAGCGATCCCGATCAATCAAAAAACCGTGTGCTGATTAAATAGGGAAGGACAAGACTTCAAGGCTCAAGATGACTACAACATAGGATGGATGAACAGTTCACAGAGAGGAAGAAACAAGGATGAAACCTAACCCGAGGGGAACATGCTAGAGTGCTATGCACAAGACTTAAGTCTACAACTTGAGGTACCATATTGAAACATCCTTAAAGAGCAAGAGAAAGAAAGGACGACAGAAGCGGAAACGAGCAAGAAGAAGAGAAAAGCGAGAGAATAGAGACTGGAGAGGGTCGGGATAAGAGAGAAGAGGAAGAAGAGGATGAAAAAGAGGAGGAAAAAGAGGAGGAAAATAGAAGGACGGGCAAGTGGACAACTCAGTTGGAGCCCAAGAAGGGCAAACCCTCGTCAGCCTCATCGTCTTTAGCCTCGAATCGGCTACTGGTCGAGATCGGCTGGCATTCTGCAGCGATTCGGAAGGCGGCAACGATGGCAACAACGGAGGCGTAGATAGCGTCTGTGAGATGTGAAGAAAGACGCTTGGGTCAGAGATAGATGATTCGATGGAAACTTGATGAATGAAAGCAGACCAAAGGAGCGCGCAGAAGGTAGTATCTTACAGGAAGGCACAATCCCCCAAGGAGCATTGAGTCCGACAAACTCTCCCCAATAGAAGATCCATTCAGGTCGGCTAACGGCCTTTTCGCTGCCACCAACCCACTCATCAACGATAGGGATGGCATAGTAAAGGATGAGACCGTATAGCTGGCCAAGGGAGACAATCATCTGAGTAGGATGTCTATAAGGTGATTTCGCGGGGATCATGTAGAATGCAAGAGCGATGCAGAGTGGTCCCCAGACGAGCTATAGAGAGAGGTTTCGTGAAGAACGGGAGAAGAAGACAAAGGCATGAGAGGAACGTAAGGACACTCAACAAGATAACCATGACCAAGATGGAAAAACTCACAGCGGTGCAACCTTCCATGATGTACACAAACGGGTCGCTCATGATATACCGAGAGTCGGAGAGAGCTAAGAGAAGAGCCAGTTGATTAGCATAAGAACATGAAGGAAACGTCTAGAATAGAAATTGAAGAAAAGGACAGGGACCGAGGCCGAGACGAACAGTACATCTTCCACATCTGTGCCTCTATCCAATTCGAACTAGCTATCGAGCTGTGGAACACAGCGTAGTAGCCTGGACGGGACGGAAGGCAGGATACAAGAGATGATGCGACGCACGACGGAACAAGATACAAAATTACCAGGTTAGCACGCAGTGGAGCGGATGATTTAAGATAGAGACTCGATACGAACCCTCAAAGGTGATATGGATGATGCCTGAGCCAGCGAACCACATTGCCCACCACCATTCTGATGATGGGAGCGGTCTTTGTCTGATCGACTTTCTCTTCGTGATGAACCATGAGACTGCACCGAGCCAGGCGGATAGAACGGAGAAGAAGACAAGGAGGAGGATGATCGGATGGATCGTGTTTGAACTATAGTCCGGGATGAGGATGGTGACTGGATAGAACGGGTGGAGCGGCAAGGTGTCGGTGGCGACATGAGTGGTGGCGTTCATGATGATGGAAATAGAAAATGCAGAAGCGCTAATCTAGAGACAGAGCACGATAGAGGGAGATAATTGTAAGAAGAGAACGAGTATGGTTTGAACGGCAGATAGGATGAGGAGATGAAAAGAAGAAAGAAAGAGAGAGTGGAAGAAGAGATGAAGAGATCAAACAGATAAAAAGTGAAGAACGGAAAGGGGATGAGAACAAGCATAGTTAGGCACCCAGGCACCCAGGCACCCCCACTATCAAATAACACAGGGCACCAAAAGGACCTGGTGCCCAATCGGATCGGGTTCATTTTCCTCTGGTCTGATGGAGGTAATCATTTAAAGATTGAGATTGAGCGCGAAATATGTCCAACGTGGGGGAAGGCGGCTTTCATTTATTCGGTCGATCGATCTAGGCTGATGATAAGCCTGGATCGTGCCGCCTGTTCTCTGTGGGCTCGAGGTCGCTGCTGCTGCTACTGCTGTTGTTAAGTTCCACTCCTTTTGCTTGTCTTTCCGCCGCCGCGAGAGGCTCTGTGGCCCGCTTCGATCAAATCGCCCGAATTCTCCACATCGACGAGATATAGTGACGTGAAGCGCAGTACTGCGAGTTCATGTGGCTGTAATCAAGCGTGACCGGGAATTCATCAAGCCCCCTCTCCCTCCCTCCCTCCTTTTTGCTAGCCATCTCCTGAGCCTTTAAAGCCGACCGGGCCGATTCCCATAGTTCTTTTCATCTTACTCCCTTACCCGAGAATAAATAAATCGGACAGATCAGATGGATCAATATTTATGAATATTTGATGAAACCCATAGATAGCGAGAATGACTTGGGCAAGTCGTAACGTTCATCACGGGTAGTAACCATAAGCACCGTTGAGCACTTTGCTTCATTCCTCCCACTCTAATACTTCCTTTACTGAACTCTCCTTTATCACCCTTTCTCCCTCGCTCCAATTATCCTCGGACGTTCAACTATACTGGGCAAATCAGTAATCTTGTTGATTCAACATACCCCTTCTTCCATCTGTATAAACTCTACCGTTGATATACATACACATATAGACATCCAAGCCCTTGTATCCACATACACGCACTTATCTTGAACAGAGACACTTGGTAGTCTTTGCTTGAGTAATAGTTGGCTTCGAATGGTTTCTGCCAATACCTCAGTCTCCGCCTCCGCCTCATCTTCCTCGGCATCTGCACCCACAGCGAGAGCTGCACGAAGTAGAAGAGATCGTCCATGTGATGCCTGGCAAGTTTTCGTTCTGTCTTATCTCTCCTCTCTCTCTTCCCTCATGTTCCGCTTTCATCTTCGCGTACTTCTCTTTGTCAAACCCCTTCATGCCTTTTGCTCAACAAAACCGTATATGGTCTATTCTCCTCCCACAGTCGAGCAGCAAAGAGAAGATGCTTTAAGTTTGCGAACGAGCCCTGTGTAGCCTGCAAATCTAGCCTTCAAGCTTGCCTGTTCGAGAATCCGCCGAACAAACGTCCGAGGACAGTTCACCCAACAACAGGCCCAGACGAGTTATCAGACAAAGAGCCGATAGGTCAACATGCAAACCCCGACCCTCATCTATCCATCCCTAAGAACGCTCACAAGCGACTGATCGACAGCTTCAGTACAGACGTAACCTTTCGTCCTCGTCCTCCTCGCCTATCGTCATCATCCTCCGTTAATCATCCGGCCCCGAGCCCATCCCCCCGACAGGACGGACTTCGTTTAGGCCGGTCGGACGATCTATCGGCTCTCGGCCCGTCCACCGATAATGCCGGTCCTCTGCCACCTATCATTCCCCAGGGCGAATCAGGAGGCTTAGGCCACAAACAACCGGATGGGCCTAGCCTCCTCCCTTCGAGCTACTATCCCCCTCCGATGATGACCGGTTATGTCCCTCCGATAACACACTCACCCTCTTTGCCTGTCCATGGCGAAATTAATCTGCCGCTCCCCTCGATCTTAAGCCCGAGAGACTTTTCAGAATCCACACAGCGCCCATCTAAAGACCTCCCTTATCGCGTCAGTTTCTTTCTTTTCCTCGGGTCCACATATCAGTCCGTTTGCATAAGCCTGACAATATCTTTCTCTCCTCTCACCCCTCTCTCACCCCTCTCTCACCCCTCTCTCTCCCCTCTCTCTCCCCTACAGGACATACACTCGGTCGGTCCTTCATCTTCCCATCCTAACGCTCAGGGTCCGCTTGCCAGAATTCTCAATAGGGTCAGGTTAGGTGGTCCTGATTATGACCACTCCGAACGGACAACTTCCGAGGCCAGGTTCGAGCAGTCATCATCTCATTCTTCCCAACTCCCTTCTGTGTGTACTCTCTCGATTTGTTTGTTGCTTCAGATTCGGACCTTTTCTGCGAGGATCCTAATCTCTCTGACCGTCTCTATCTCTTCTCTCTCCTCCAAAGGTCAACTCACCTCCTCTCACCGATGATACAGCTGGATCCGAATCCGCGCTTTCCAAACCGATTCTTGATTCGTCTCGTCTGGCCAGCTCGGAACAACATTTCGCCTCATACCAATCTGAAGACGATCCCTCTCTTCTCGCCCTTCCCTCCGATTCTGCTCCTTCACTGACCGCCATTCCGACAGACGGAGCGAACGTCATCCGTCAGGTTGCTGGTATTCGCGACTACCCGAACGGTAAGCAAAGTCGCATCTTTTTCGTCAGCCGGCCGACATTGCCCTATCCAAGGTCAAGAACCGGCAAGGGCGTCCTCCTCGATGGGACCAGCCGTGGTGCAAAGACTGGCAGCAATCAAAGTCCGGATGGCGAGGAAGTGGACGGTGGTGAGGTTCATTATCCAGACCCTCACTTCCTGAGAGCGCTCGAGTATCTGGAGGGTAGCTCTCCAGGAAGAATTTTGGACGTGTGCGTTTAACTAGTTTCTATTCCTTGACTGTCTCACTAGCCCCAGCACAAGAACTCTCTCCTCCGTTAGAGCTACGACTTCTAACTTTCAATTCCAACCCAACTTTGCACCCATTAAAATAATAGATATATCGCCTTAACCCTCCCGGCCATGCCATTTATCAATCTTCATCGGCTGAGAAATTGTCTGATGACCTTGCCGCCCACCGCGTTTACTTACCCGAGTAGAACTCTCACCAGTATCCTAGCTTCTACGGTCATGTATGACCCAAACCTAAGAGGGCTCTACAACAAGATTTGGCCAGAGCTCTACGAAGGTCTAACAGCAGAGTACTTGCAGCCCCGACTTCAGACATTACAGCTCACCTTGATGGACCTTACCTCGAGACCAGATGTCAACCCTGGAGGAAATTCTATTGCTATCGCTCGAGCTATTGGGGCTGCCCAACTGTTAGGTCTCCATTTGGATTGCTCCGATTGGAACTTACCGAAGTGGGAGAAGAGTTTAAGAAAAAGACTCTGGTGGGGACTCGTCGTTGTCGATAAGGTGAGTGTGGTCCCCTCTAATCTCGCTCTTTCAGACCGTCTGAGCTCACTTTCTTTTAATATGTGATCTGATCCGTGCCGACTGTTGACAGTGGTATGTTTAATTCGGCTTATGTGCTCGTTTCTTCTTGTACTCTGGTCAAACCCTCACTGAACTTACTCACAAATGTTCTAGGATATCACTTTATCAAGGACGGCCGTCTCATATCCATCCGTCAAATTATGACGTGTGCCTTTTGACTCTAGACGACTTTGATCCACCTTTCAATCCGGATACGCTAAACGTTGGCAGTCCATACGATACGCCATCGACTCCTGGATCCCAGGCAAATAACGTAACATTCTCTCGAGAGGCCAAAGATTCGGCCGACTCATTCACAGCGCTCTGCTCACTTTCTATTATCCTTGATCACATGCTCGAGGAATTCTTTACCGTCAAAGCGCAAAGCATGCTGTTCACAAGTCGGTCCAATCGAAAAGCGGGCCGGGTCACCCGGTTGAGAATCATTGAGAGCTTCGGCGGTGATCTTGATAGGTTTGAACGAGGACTACCTTATGGTCTTCGCTTGGCAAGGCAAGACGAGCCCAATTTTGAGCCTGCCACAGGTGTCAGTAAGTACATTTCGCGTTCAGAATCCTTCCTGCCTATCACCGGATTGACAATTAAAACGAAACCCTATTTTATGACCGGGTTTCAGAATCTTTGCAACTTGCTTACCTGGGTCTCACCATCGTTCTCGGTCGGCTCACGGCCGACTTGTTTGATCCGGAGGACGAGTCGGACAGAGAAGATGTCGCAAGAGTAATCGAGTCTGGGTTGGACCTGGTGGAAAACGTAGTACGCTTCACTGAACGCCTGACCTTACGGGATGTAAATTCGTTCTGGATTAGTTGTAAGTACCTCCTTTGCGACCGATGTTTGCATTCTACTTCTCATTTAGTTTGACTGAGATTGTGCATAACACTCATAATACTTGCTTCTTCAGTCACATCGTATCATCTATCAAACACGTTGTCCCTTCTGATCCGTTGCGTGCTCGCGTCCAAGAAGATCTCTCTCGAGAGTCAATCCGAACGATCAATTCCCTTGCTTCGCCGATTCGTCGCTACCTTGACAACACATCACCAGGCTCCCGGCTTTTGGGATCCGGCCGAACGTGCCTTGGCGAAACTCATGTATGTCGTGATTTTGCCTATCGTTTCAGTTGGGTCATTCTAACAAAGACCTCCAATACATGAATCTCGTTTTGCCTTGGGACTTAGGTCGTTGATGCCGAGCGTGAGCAAGCTTGTTCCCGAGGTTGGAGCTATTTGGAAAGTTTTTTCGGATCAAGTCTGGCACCAGATGCGTAACAGCCCGTGCGTACATGTTCTATTTTGAATCCTAGAGCATATGTTCATCGCCTTCTCATCCGTCCTGTATCTCTCAAATCTTTCTTCTGCGCAGGACATCGGACGTCTTGATAGCATCAATCCCTGTCCCTGCACCTTCAGCTGATACTCCTCTTCCGGTCGACACTACTTGGACTCCAAACATGGAGACAAATCCAGAAGGAATCACCTTGACCGATAATGAAACGTTTCAGTCAAATCAAGCCCCGTTCTCCTTAGGGGTCGATCCACAGAAGCTTCCTGTCACAGACGCGTTGTTCAGTAAGTGGTTAAGGCCTCATCGGGATGTTCAAATCTAAGTACTCATCACCGACTGTCCGGTTTTCTTCTCTTCGCTCATCCATGGCAGGCTCTCTTCCAATCTGGTCAAATTCATCGAATGAGAACGCCACGGTTCCTACATCTAGATCAAATTCGACGGCAGCGACGGTTCGGCCACCGAGGGATGACATCCCAGTAGAACACGACCAGGCATTCGAAACCATCATTGGAGAGGAAGATCTTTGGGCTGGCTTAGGAAACGTCGAGGGCTTCACGTGGATGCAGCTCGGGTTCGAGACCTGAACGTATCCCCCTTTTTGTCTTTTTTTCTCTTGGGGAAAGAGCTTTTCTCTTTCATTCGTATGGGGTTTCAAATACATATAAACACTTGTCGTTTTTGTCAGGGGTTCCATCATATTTAGTTTGTAGACATTTGTTGCCATGTATATATATTTCTCAACCGGTAACATACAACAGAATGTTATGAGCTAAATGATAGAAACACAGATCAGGGAGAGCGCCAAGTAGAAACCAAACCCATGAACCATTTCAGTCACCGTCATGATTAAAGTTTGGATGACCAAGCCTGAGCCGGATACTCAATGAAGTGTTCGTTCACTCTACCTCAACGACGACCAAGTAGAGCAAGAGAAATAGACGGAAGGTTGTTTCAGTGTACGGGTTGCGAGAGTCTGCGATTGGAGTCTAATAGTGATAGTGAAAACGTACAGTTCTACCACGTTCTACGTAAATTTATATGGTTTTGCAAGAAGATAATAGGGAGTAGTATTAACAGGAGGCTCGTCGTTCAAAACACCTTTCAACTCATCGACGAGACTGGAAGAATAAAGGAGTTGAGATCGCGGTATAAAGACAAACCTGCGCGATACCCCAGGATGATTGATATCCCGCTGGACCAATTCCATCTATGAAGTCGTCCGCCATCCCCCATCAACACGCCCAGAGATCAATTTGTATTCTATAACTTCTGTCGGTGAAGTTGAGAGAGGATAACATACACGCATGCACAAGCCCGATTGGCCTAGAAGCCTCTCCAGCATGGAACGACCTCTCCGTCATCTTTCTTGGCATAGCCGATGGACGATGTGGGACATAAACAATTTCTCTTTCTACTCTCGCTCCTCCTTTTCGGGATGGTCTCAGACCGCTTCATGGTTGTCACGTCAGTCATAGAAAAATGAGAGCGGCAAGTCAAGATGGATCTAGGAGGTTCATTATCAAAGGGTAAATGGAGAGAAAGGCTTACACGTTATGTCGAAGTACATCAATTTTCTCCCATCCTTGTCCTTTATATCAAAATTAAATGCCGGACAAGAAAGTGTAAGAAGCTATTAACCATATAGCTCAAATTCGAATTGAACCTTTGGATAACTATGAGTATTCACCATGTGACAGCTCTGGACAGAGAGCATACGCTCGCTTCAGAATTGTCTCTGCCCGATCGACATGCACACTGAGATCCCAAGAACCCACTTCTTGACAGCCTCCCAGAACAACATTTCCATCTGGTCGAGGGATAATATCTGTGAATTTTCATTTTATTTAAACCATTCAAGTATAGCATAGGTTCTTATGAGTTATAAGGCTCAAGCCTGCGTCGGTTCGGCAGACACTATGATAAGACACTCACAGCATGACCCATCAGGGTACCCTAATTATTAATGAACATCAGGAATGATCAGTGATATGCAAGACAATGGACACCGAATCCCCCGAGTCTCACCCTTGACACCCATATCCGTTTTCACATGAGGAGCTCTCACTAGACATACTTGTCCTCTGCGAATCATGATCATTTCAAAACTTTTGATATCAATACCAAAATTCAAGCGCGGACGTGGCAAGAGGCAAATGTACGCACCGGATGGGTTCGACGTCCTGATCAAGTACTCCTCCCAAGCTTTTAGCACCTATGATATCTCGATAACAATCCGATAAAAGTCCCTGATTGATCAGATCCACAACAAGAAACAGAGAACTAATAAATAGACTGACCGAGACCAGTACAGTTGACTACTACATCAGCCTTGGTGACACCTTGCAGGTTGTCAGCGGCCTCCGAGATACTCTCCACTCTTCGCCTCATCAATTCGACGCCGGACGACCGAAGCTGATCCTCGAGCCAGGGAAGATATGTTGCCGGTGCTAACGATAGAATCTATTTTCATAAAGAGTTTGAATGATTGGAATTTAGCGTGTTGCGGGTTGCGGGAAGCTAGAATTGCAAGACCACATAGACGTACAGTGGATGCACATCCTGATTTGATTCCTCTAAGGTGTGAACAGTTTTAAGAGTCAGTCTCTCGAGAGGATACGATAGATGAGATGCAGAGCACATACTTTGGAAGCTCTTCCTTAGGAATCACTTGAAACTAAGTCGAGCCAAACGATGAGAATCATAGATTGATATTAATGACATTCTTCTCACGCCTTGACACAATCTCATTTCAAACATTTACGTCTTCGACCAGATCACGATACCATTCAGCCTCGATATCAGCCGACACATCCTCAAGAAAGTACCTCTTTGAAGGAAGTTTCATCACCAAACCGGTAGGGATGAGTGACTTAAGCTTGAGACTGATTATATTTTGTACACAGATAAGCCGACAGAGAAGCGTTTGCTTTATATAAGGTGCCAAGACTCACTAAGTGACTTCCTCCCAAGCATTTGTTCGGGGATCGTTCCAGAACTAGATCATACCGTCGATGACGAGCCAGTGAGCTTCCATAGAGAGCAAACATGAGGGTGTGATCTGATGGTAATTACACTATGCCAGTTGGCCCCGGCCCATGGGCTGGCAAATGCCTGAGAATCCAGGTCGGTCGGTAAGTCTCTAGCGACGATAGTGACCTCTGTACACCGACGATGTCGAAGTTAGCATCTGCTCGAGAAGCAGGGTACATAAACAACCATCAGTGGTGAGAGAAGACGAACTGTATCCTTGCTTTGACAAGCAGAGGGCGGAGGTGCATCCCAGAACGCCTGCTCCAATTACTGTGTATCGGTATGAGGACAAGCGGAAGAAAGCATGTAAGGCTATCTGAAGAGTTTGCACACGGCGAGTTTATACTGACCGACTACATGTTTTGTCATGCTATAGTAACAGCAAGTTATGTCTCAGCAAACTGGTGTGTTTGTGTTTATGAACAGATAGGCGCTGAAGGCTGGAAGAATAGAAGATTGAGTCATAGATGAAGAGGAGTAAGAAAGTGAACAAACGGATTACACGAATTTCACGAATTTGAAATTACACGGATATGGCCGATACTGATGAAAACGAGCCGATGCTCAACCACAACTATTCTCTTCTGTACATACTTGCAGCCATATCAATGGACAGTATGTGAAATATATACGGATGGATAGCTTATACTGATACCTTCTCTCCTCCAACGAGGTGGAATGGGTATGATAAATGATGATGATTAGTCTTACAGAAGGTGTTGTATGAGCTGTTACTAATTTGTTGAGAGACACAATTGTCCGACACGCATACGCGTTCTGTTCTCTGTACGTGCTTAACTATGTTGTATGGGATACACTAGCTGCTGGTACCAAAGAGTTGTTGAGAACCTGAATGTACCTCGCCTTACAACGTAATTCACCGTTTTATCTACTCCGTTGCTGACGGATCTCCGGACATTGTTCTATCTTATCGGACAAGTCCGATGTTCTTGCATATCTATCTTTATTTTCTCCGAGTTTCTTCTCTTTACCCTCTCTCCCTTCCATCAACCATCATCTTTCATTCATTTCTTCGGATCCTCTTTCCCTCTCTATATACACAATGGAAGACAACGAGAGAACGCCTCTTCTTATACCTGTGAACGGAGTGCCTGCGAAGACGCCAGCTACCGTTCCTGGAGGTTTGACCAAAACCCGCTTCAGGCTACTCATGGCCGGGCTTTGGACGATGACTTTTGTCGCTGCTTTGTAGGTTTTTCTTCGAAAGCCATTCCGCTCTGTTTGCTACTCTGTTCAAATCTTGGTCTTTCATCATCCTTGTCCTTATAGAGATGGTACAATTGTCGCTACCCTTGTGTCGAGCATCGGCTCCAGCTTTTCTGCAATGGAGAGTGCAGGCTGGATCGGCACTTGTGAGCGTTATCTATAGTCTGCCCTTCCTATCTTGCTCCTCCTAGTGAATGCTGATCCGTTATCTCGTAACATCCTCAGCATATCTTTTGGCCAGCTGCTGCTTCACTCCTCTATATGGGCGACTGTGTGATATATTCGGACGGAAGGGAAGTACTCTGCTGGCCGGAAGTCTCTTTGCTAGTGGAACACTCCTCTGCGGCCTGGCAGCAAATATGTTCGTCTTCCCGTTCACAGATATCTCTTATCGCGGAATCGTCTTTCTCTCTTCGTCTCGCTCAGTGAAGATTAAATCTGACTTGATACAATGTTTAATCCACGGTGTCAGGAAACAACTGATAGCCTTTAGGTTCCTCGCCGGTATGGGTGGAGGTGGCTTCGCCGTCGTCGGCTCTGTCATTGTCTCTGACATTATTCCCCTAAAACAGAGGGGACTCTATCAGGGTGAGCTAATGAATCTGCTGTTGAGTGCCTCCTTAGATAGCATAGATCATTTGAAGACTCACTGTTCATACTACATAGGATACACCAATCTACTTTTCGGGCTTGGTGGAGCTCTTGGAGCGCCCTTAGGAGGATTCATCAGCGATACTATAGGATGGTATGTTCGTTTAAATATAGTATTTTTTCTTCCTCTGGGATATCAACTGGAGAGTGAGCAGTTCTCGTGAACTAAGCCAAATGTTCAAATATATCCTACTTTAATGATTGATAAGGCGAGCAGCTTTCCTAGGTCAAATGCCCCTTCTTCTCGTAGCTGTCAGCGTCATCTTCTTCAACACAAGGGAACCAGCCTCGTATCTCAGCAATAAAATCTCTATTATTGAGAAGCTTAAGAAGATCGATTATCTCGGAAGCTTCACCTTAGTTACTTCTGTTGGAAGTCTCTGTTTGGCCTTGAGTCTTAAGACTAAAGGTTTAGCGAAATGGAGCGATGGCAATATTTGGGGAATGCTTCTGACTAGGTGAGTTGGCTTTTCTGTTCTTCATTTGGAAATTATCAAGACAATGCCTTAACGCTGTATGTGTGTTTTTTCCAGTTCCATATCTATGGTCGGCTTTGTACTCGTTGAATGGAAGTTTGCTGTCCAACCTGTTCTACCTCTAACCCTTCTCGGGCAGGTTCGTGTATACCTAAATCCTTCCGATCTATACCATACACCCTATTGATATCGATTCTGTATCGGCTTTTTTCGGATGATTTCTATAGCGAACTGCTTTGTTCTCCCTTATTGTTTGTTCAACTTTGTTTTTATATATACATGGTACAACACGACTTTCAACTGACTTCGATTTGAGATGGTTGACCCATTATAGAATAATTTCCTGCTTGCAGTCGTGACATTCTCTATTGTGAGTGGACCTTGCTTCTCGATCCTCTCATGTCTGACAGCTCAAACTAAAAGTAGATTTGATACTGTAAACCTGTCTATGAACAGCTTTACAACGTTCCTCTTGTGCGTGTCAATATCTATCCTCCTGCCTGGTGTACAGAAGTTATCATCCTTACTTAGTACACTTCAACCCTGCCTCTCAATAGTTCTTTACCGCCGTTCGACTTACCTCAAACGCTGTTGCCGGCGCGCATCTGATCACCAACTCGGTTTCGGTCTGCTTCGGATCGCTCGGTGCCGGATGGTATATGCGCCACACCGGGAAGTACTGGAACTTGCAGCTCGTTGCCGCCTTAGGCCCGTTATTCGCTACTATCGTTTTGGCGACCGTGTGGTAAGAATAGAACAGGTGTTCCAATGTTGTATCACAGTGTACTCATCATTAATCATTGTTTCAATCATTTCATCACAGGGACTATAATACGCCGGAATGGATTTTATACACCACCCTTATTCCTGCTGTGAGTCAAGATATAGATAGTCATTTTCATATCTTGTCACATCGCTCAATCATACTTGCTTTTCTTTTCGTTTGTAGGGACTGGGATTCTCATGCGTGATTACCACTACCTTGTTGGCATTGATCTCTAGTGTCGAGAGGGAAATGATTCCTGTTGCCACTGGAAGTAAGTGGTCATTTCGTTTTCATTCCTAACCCCTGATCGATAACGAAAAGGAATGCATCTATTATGGAAGAA
Organism: Phaffia australis; assembly: GCA_014825575.1. NCBI lineage: Eukaryota > Fungi > Basidiomycota > Tremellomycetes > Cystofilobasidiales > Mrakiaceae > Phaffia > Phaffia australis. Next base: position 115,920 of record MVAH01000022.1, read on the forward strand.
ACTGAAAAGGCTGAAACCCACCGACTGTATATATTGCCTTCTACAAGTGTCCTACCTGTTCCGAACGACTGGTCAGGTCATTGGAGTCTCTCTTTCGGCCACTGCCTCCCAAGCAATTCTCGAGAGGAGTCTTCGATCAAAGATCTCTGGTGAAGGTTCAACACAGGTATATCTTTCTATTACTCTGTCATCTCGATGCCGCATCCCCAGATCCTTCTTTGATCGTCTATCTGACAAATCTCTCTCTTGCCTCTTCTTTCGCACGCTACATCCTGGTCTTGGTTTAGATCATCAATGATATTCTACACTCTATCGATTATATTCGAGAACTTCCGGCAGGGCTGCAACGAATAGCGACTGACAGTTGGGCGATCAGTCTTCGATACATATTCATCTTCCAAGCTGTTCGTCTCGGATTTTTACTTTAATAACTCCTCCAGTATTTCATCATGAGAAGATAGCTACTGACGTGAACTCTACAACGGGGCGCGAACCCCTCTTGTCGTTCTCTTCTGTGTGCCATGTCGCTCAGATCTTATCCTTCCTCTGTTAGTCTTGTCATCTGTGTTGATCTCAGACCTCACGAAAACTGACTCTTCGCCGTTGACCGTCTTATGCTTGAATAGTGCTCATCTGTCTACTTCCAATTCGAGAACACCCCTTGCCTGATGCGGTAAACAACGACACGCCCACTCAACCATCTACTCCTATTGAGGAAGAGCGCTCTTGAATGATGTAAGCCTGTGTCTAAATCAAACAGCTTTACAGTACTTTGATAGGATATGGTGTTCTCTCCAGAGAGAATTGGGAAAGACTCTCCTAAGGCTGAGTGAGGGTTAGATGCGCGGATGACCAGATGTGGTATAAGATTCGATCTTCCGTTCTTATAAATGATTATGCCCTATGGAAATTTTATATACGAATCAAGAAAAGAAAGATGCAAGATAGTAACCCAAACAAAAGGAAACGCAAAATGCAACTCAGAGTCTCTGGATGACGACGGCCGTGGCGGCTCCTCCCTAGTAATTGGTAAGATAGACTTTGTGAGCTTCATTCTACAAGAAAACTTCCGAGAGGATACAATGAGCAACATGAGAAGAACGTACTCCGTTGCAGATACCGGCAACACCGATCTGTCCGGGCTGAAGGGCATGAACAAGAGAAACAACGATTCGACATCCAGATGATCCGATCGGCTATATACACAAGAGAGGGGTGACGATTAGCGGCTGTCCGATACCATGATGAGAAAAATAAGATTGACACATACGTGACCAAGAGCAACACCTCCTCCGTTAATCTAAATGAGATGGTAACAACCAAGCTAGTAAATCTCTAGACAGATGATCACAACCAACGCCTTCGAAGAAGATGAAGCATCACGTACGTTCAACTTGGAGGGGTCGATGCTGAGGATTTTTTCGGCAGCCCGAGCAACAACGGAGAAGGCCTCGTTGATTTCGTAGAGCGCGACGTCGTCGGCAGAGACACCAGCGTTCTTCAAAGCGATTGGGATGGCCACGGTAGGAGCGATAGGGAACTCGATGGGAGCAATAGCGGCGTCGGCGAAACCTAGATAAACGATCGTAAGACGATGATGAGTAACTTGAACGACTAGAGATGGGAAGAAGGATATACTAACCAAGGATCTTGGCCAAAGGCTTGACTCCGTGCTCCTGTACCTTCTCTCCGGTCATCAACACGACGGCACTAGCACCATCGTTAATACCCGAGGCGTTGGCAGCAGTAACGGTTCCACCCTCTCGCTGGAATACAGGCTTCAAGGTAGGAACCTTCGCGGGGATGACCTTCTTGTAGTCTTCATCCTCAGCCACAACGGTTTCACCCTTGGGACCCTTGAGAGTGACAGGAGCAATCTCGGCCTCAAACTTGCCGGAAGACCAGGCCTCGGCAGCTCGTCGGTAAGACTCGAGTGCGTGCTCGTCCTGAGACTCTCGAGAGATCGAGAATTTGGCGGCAATGTGCTCAGCACAGTTACCCATGGGGAAGTTGTTGGATACATCCCAGAGTCCATCAGTCTGAACAGAGTCTTTAGTCTGGAACCCTCCAAAGCCAGGAACGGCTCGAGGAACAAGGAAACTGTTTCCATCGTCATCAGCCAAGGCAGACCGTATGATCGGTTGGGATAGATAGGATAAGAATCAAAGAGGAATTCGACACTCACGGAGCGTTGGACATGCTCTCCATCCCACCGGCAACAACGACTCCCCTCTTCTGGGAACCTCCAAAACCGCCGAGCATCATACCCTGAGCGGCCAAGGTGATGGCCTTCATACCGGAAGCACAGACCTTATTGACGGTGGTAGAATCGGTCGAAGCCTCACAACCGGCGGCGAGAGCGACTTGTCGAGCGGGAGACTGTCCAGCTCCGGCTTGGATGACCTAAAATAAGATCAGCAGCGAGTCAAATCAGCTCGGATTTTTCTTATAACGAACGTTTTCGCTAGGCGAAGAGAAGTATGGTGTGCCATTGAGAGTGCAAGAACGAGTAAAAACTAGTGCTTACCTGACCCATGTAGAGTTCTTCGACAGCACTGGGCTCAATACCGGCTCGGGCGATAGCAGCCTTGACGGCGGTAGTTCCAAGCTGGACACCGGTCTGGGATTTGAGAGCACCGTTGAGAGTTCCGATGGGAGTTCGGACAGCCGAGACGATGAAGACTTCTTGAGGAGTGAAAGAGGACTGCCAAAGAATATCGACAAATCAAAGATAGAGATGGAAAACATTCAGGAATAATTGGGTCGACAAGGCAGAAGAGATGAAAAGGGTACAATGGGGAGAGGAAATTAGCTTGATTACATGCATTCATTCCAACGGATTATGGAGAATGAGGAGAGTGATGAGAAAACCAACGCGTCAAACTCATTCCATTATGGTTGGAATGATGCGAGGTGAACAGAGTATGTGTGTAAGTCAACAAAAAGGATGAAGAGCTAGCTTACCATGCTAGAATAAGATCTGATAGAAGCAAGAGATGAGCGGATGGAGAAGACTGGATGAAGGTGAAACTTGTTGGTGGTCAAACGGATGGCGGTAGACATTATTAGGCCAGCAGGCGGCTCGTGCGTTTTTTTTTTATTCTTTTTTTGGTGGCGTTGTTTTTCAGTGGGGCACCGACCGACGCGTGCAATTAAGAGAGAAGAGAGGAGAGAGAAGAGAGGAGAATCTGGTTGGGCTAGAGAACTAGAATCGTACGATCTTTCTTTTCCTTTCCTTTATGACGAGATAGAGAGATAGGGGAGTGATACAATATTGAGATCAAGATGGATGCTTATAGACAACTTGGCTCGAGAGAAATCTCCTACGTATCGCATCTCCGGTAAAGTACTCGCCGGTTCTCCGCTCGAGAGAGCGAGAGAGTAGGCGTATATGTGTTTAAACGTTTGCTTTCTTTTATCCTCTAAAACATGCAACGGTAACACTGATGCAGCTGTAGTCGAATTTTCTTTTCTCTTTCTTTACCATGACTTGGAAAAGGTTAACATGATCATACTGTATGTAGGCATACCATTTGAACGAACTGCTTTGATGGGCACGCATCATCCCACAGAGATGACACGATGAAATTGCGACTTGGTCAAGTGGTCAAAAGAATATGACGGTTGCCATGACAATCGGAGTTAGTACTTATCGTATATAACCCTAGTAAAAAAGAAGAGGAAGACGACCGAGAATTGGAAAATCAAATCAGCCGTGTTTCTGCTAGTTCTGCTGTGAAGTTCTTCTCCTCGTTCATTCTTTCCGAGCAACATCACGCGATAACGAGGATTGAGTGGTGAGTGAGGGTGTATACGTCTTTGTCTATCAGGTTCTTCTGTTCAGAAGGTCCGGCTACTACATTCTATCTTTCGTTTTCTTTCTCATCCCGTCTAAATTATCTCGTTTCGTAGTTCCTTCCCGGCCGTTACGCGAGAAATTTCATCCAAGCATCCACAAACATATTTGGTCTTTTCTTTCCTACCTTAATCGAAAAAGCGACACCCTTCCAAGAAACCAAAAAGACCTGAAATCATTCCACTGTGAAATAAGAGACGGATGTCTTCCTATGAATCTTCAATCGCTGTCCCAACGGGACTCTCGATCTCGCCTTCGACGACTTCTCTACTCTCGACTTCCCCCTCTGGCGTCTCACTCACAAAGTCTTCGCCGGTGCCTCCTCGGCCGAGTACAACGCCAATTAAAGGCCAGATGAGTCGCAGGCTCACATCGGACTCAAATCCAGGCTCACCAAATGGATCCTCCTCAGCCAAGCAACCAAAGCCGACGCCGGCGAGCAAGAGCGTTCAAGATCTTGTCACCCAGTTTGAACTTCGAGCTAGTCCAAGCAAGGATGATATTCCCAATGGAAGACCAACGGCATCGCCTCTGAAGCGATCCGTCAGTGGGTTGAATTCGAATGGAAATGGAAATGGAACCAGGGTTGGTGGGAATGTAGATGCCACAAAGACAATTGATACTACTGCTTCGACAACCTCATCTTCCTTGAATCATCGTTCAGCATCTTCTCCCGTCACTTCGCCTTCGCCTCAGACTTCTGGTCTACCGGCCGCGCCTCTAGTATCACTCCTTTCTGAGGCCAACTCCAAGTCCTTCAAAGAGCCGGAAGAGTCGAAGACTGAGGATGTCAAGCCTGTTCAGACCGAGACCGAGTTGGCGAATGGTGATGCTGCTGCTGTTGCCGTTGCCCCTGAATCTGCCATCCCCACCTCTGCCGATAACTCTACTACCCCCGATGCTTCCACTGTCTCCGAAACCGCCACTTCTACAACCATGTCAGCCACTTCATCTGCACCCGTCGCTTCTGATACTTCTGCTGCTGCTACCTCCTCCCCCACTATCTCTGCTGCCACTCCTTGTGATGCTTCTTGTGTCACTCCCTCACTAGCCTCTGGGCCGCATCCATTGAATTCTGCATACTGCCTGTTCTTTCAGGATACCTCACCGACAAAGAAGGCATCGTCCACCGCGGAGGACACTCATAACGCTTACTCACACGGCCAAAAGTTGATTTTCACCGTCCGGACGGTCGAAGAGTTCTGCTCAAGTTGGAACGCGTTGAGAGGCTACATTCGGACGATCGTCAACTCAGATGATGGTTTGGTTGGGTTGAAACACGACAGCAACCTCAACTTTTTCCGAGAGGGAGTCAAGCCAATGTGGTAAGTATTCTTTTCTTTGCGCATGAGAACGTTTGAGGAAAAAAGAGCAATCTTTTTCTGGCTCACGACAAAACAGATCTGACGAATGAATGTAAACCTTTCTACGTTCTTAAGGGAGGATCTCATGAATGCAAAGGGAGGCCGACTGACAATTGCCTGCCAGAAAGGCCAGATCGACGCAATGTATACCCAAATAGTCCTTCTCCTCGTCGGCTCAGTAGTTGAGATTGACTCGTGCCCGACGGCTTCTTCTGGAGGTACAATTTGTGGTGCGGTCGCCTCGAGACGGGGCAGAGGAGATCGAATCGAACTTTGGCTCGGTGGAGAGACCACACCGGATGCGAACTGGATTATTCGAGTGAAAGGTTTGTCTAAAAATATATATCAGAAATTGAAGAAGCAATTAATTCTGACCGCGCGCGCACTCTCTCACATACTTTGCTACAGATGTGTTGGCAACACAGCTCAATATGCCAGAGATCCGGGACGTAAAGTACCGAAAACACTTTTGACCGAAGAAGTCTTCCAAAGGAAAGACATGGTCTTGGGTCGGATGGGTGGGAGAGCCTGTCGTCAGTTTAAATTTGTATATATATATATATATATATATATATGCGCGCATCCATCTGGTCTAGGGCACAAGGGGCATCATTATCTTCACTGCTGTATCAAAGAAGGAAAGAAAGAAGGAGAAGAAAGAAAAAAATCAACTGCGATCGAAATTCTCCCCGCAGATGGTCCCCGCATTAAGCTTTTTCACCTGTTGTTTCTATTAGATTCTTCGACTGTCCCCGCGTGAATTTGCCTATACCTGTTCAGGGCGGACATTATTTGTGACGTCCTGCGGAGTAATTACAAAAATCAAAAACTCATATTCCACTCCGATCGCAAACGTCATATAGGGTGCCTGTGCCTTTTTGGTCTAGAGTGACGACCGACCACCCTCTTTCACATGCATAAGCTCTCTCCTTCGAACGCACCGCTCTCCGACCCCGGATAAGATGAAGAAGAAAAAAAGTTATCGGGGCATGGAAGCTTTTTCTTTAGGGGTTCGTTTATTATTCTTTTGGTTCCTTATACTATTGAGCTCTCACTCTCATAACTATTCAACCCAACACTTCTTTCTTACATACACGCACACACGCACACATATACACTCATTTTGGCATTCGTTAGATTCATTCTCACTTGTTTCCGTTCCATAGACTTCTAAGAAGATGTCTCGTTCGCCTTCCAACATGCCAGACCTTCCAGAAGAAGATCCACCGGGATCGCCAAAAGTGATCATCACCCAGCCGCCAGACACATCATCTGGCGTCAGGATAGCATCTCCGTCGCCCTCGCACAATCTTAACTCATCCGAGGAGAAAGCCCAAGATTTGTCAGACTCCCCAAATGGAAAACGTGTCCAATGGCCGGAAGAACTTGCACAAACAAAGTCCATCCCAGCCGGTCAGGAGGTCCTCGACTTCGCAGAGTCCAATTTTGCACAGTCTGGCCGGTCATCTAATGTCATAGATCCGCTCGATCAAGCAGAATCTAATCCCGGCCACCAAACTACCGAGACGGGCTCGACCGCCGAGCGTGCAGAGCTCTCGGACGCAGAGGATTCAAATCTGCTCGAAAGCATGGAAGTCTTTGTTGATCCAGACGAGACAAACGGTCTTCCGGTCCTGAACCCAGAGAGAGAGGCCAGAAGGATCAGAGAGGAAGCAGAGGCCAGGGCTTCTGGTAAACCTGGCCTGTTTAGAAGACGGATGAAGAAAAAGAACGCCGGTCAGAAAAACACATCCGGCGAGCTCTCTATGAACATCGACCACTCGACTGTCGGTGGGGGAGCATCGGGTGGTGAATGGGTCACTCCCTCTTCTTCCGCACCTCCCTCTACTCACGACGACTCCGGTTCAGAGTCTGACAGAAACGAAGATGACGAAACTCGGGAGCGTCAGAAGTTCCTGGCTGAATGGCGATTGAGAAACTCTCAGGATCTGTTTAAACTCCCATCCTCGAATCGTAAATCTGTGGGTATTTGTCTCGCCTACCTCCCTCTCGCCGTGCTTCAGTCACTGACCGGGATCACGTCGGACTCTACTAGGCCAGTACCACTTCCTCTCGTCCGAGCTCCATCAAGTCCGGTACAAAATCGGCCTACGCCTCCTCCGAACTCTCAGCCTATATTCGTACTCCCGCCGGCTCGCCTCCTGTATCTCCCTCACCGTCTGCGATTGACCTGCCGGCCACCACAGAGGTTTCTGATCCGACTGGATCCCCTGGTCAGAAGGCGTCGTCACTTGCTCAACCGAAGAAGAATAGACTGCAGAAGATTGCCAACACCCCGATGAAGGTTGCCCAGGCACCACTCAAGGTCGTCAAGTCTGCCGTCGGAACACCAACGGAGAAAGCTCTCAAGGATATCAATTACTTTGCTGGCGCAAAGACCGCTCTCACACCCGAGCAGCTGGAGGACAAGGCTTGGGAAAAGGAAAAGAAGAAGCGTCAGAAGAGAGAAGAGAAGAAAAGGAAGGAAACTCAGTTTGTACGTAGACTAGTATCCTTCTTCGAGTCTGCATCACTCAGTGCTCACTTGATTTTTAATTGCGGTAAAACGTCCTGGGTTCAGATCACCAAGCACGTCGCCGAGGTCGTCAACAAGCAAAACTTTTTAATGAAGCTTATGCGGGCTTTGTGAGTTGTCATCTGATAAGAAGAAGTTTCCCAGAATCTCCTTTGACTGATTTTTCATTCTCCTTTCAAAACCCCCTAGGATGATGTTTGGCGCTCCCTCTCAGTAGGTTGATCTTCTTTTCTCGGATCGAGTAACAGCATGCTAATCTTCAACTTCCACCGTCGTTCTCAAACAACCCTCTTTACTTGTCACTAGTCGGTTGGAGTCACAAATGTTGGCCACGGCTCGAATTCTAGAGATTAATTGTCAACTTGTGTATATTCCGAGCATCATGCTCATCAGTTTCGAGGATCCCCTGACAAAGTCGTCTCAGAGCAAGGTGTGCTGTTTTTCCTAATATGCCAATAATTGGACAAACATACTTACCTTTGTTACGCTCCACTCAGTTCTTGAAACAGGCCAACGGGCTTGATCTCGGCAAGCTTCTGTCGGCGCATATGATATATTGGAATGTCCGTACTATCGCACACATTTATGCGTTGCAATCATTTTTAGAGGTTGATGATGCGTGTCTTGAAATTACAGGTGGTTCACGACAAGATTGGAGTGGACGATGCTAGTGCCGCTTTGGATGTACTCATGACTTCAAAGCCGACCTACACGTTATGGCAAAATTTACTTATTGGAGGTCTCGCCTCGGCGTTCATCCTTCCTTCTGCGTTCTACGGATCCTTCATCGATTGCTTGGCGACTATCCCGCTGGGCATGCTTCTCGTATTCGTTCAAGTGATTGTCTGCAGAAATGATCTTTACGCATCTCTCTTTGAGTAAGCCTCAATCCACTGCCTTCTGAGAAGATATTTGGAGGCTGATGGAAAGCTTCAATTCATGAACTTGTCAAAACAGGGTGGTCATCGCCATTGTAAATGCATTTTTGGCCGCTCTCTTTAGCTCTTGGGGCCACCAACTTTGTTTTTCAGCCTTGGTCTCTGGAGGTGTTGTCTTGATTCTTCCAGGGTTTATTGTTCTATGCGGTAGTTTAGGTTCGTGCTCTCGATTTGATCGTCGTGGCTCTTCGTAATTCTTATTCATTACAAGGATCTTCCGCATTTTTTCTGTCAAACAGAGCTTGGGAACCGATCCATCATTTCTGGCTCGGTCCGACTGGTGTTCGCTCTCCTTTATGCGTTGTTCCTCGGATTTGGTCTTTCTATTGGAAGCACTTTATGGTAAACTCTTTCGTTAGAATATCGCGAATAGCTAAACCTCTATGTGACCTGATCGCCGCTGTGTCTCTATTGGTTTTATGACACCTTGAACACCTAGGGTACGAATCTCTGGACGGTCGATAACATGGAATTACGGTTGGTCTTCACGTTCTATCTTTTACACTCTACATCCACGACTGACATGGCCTGCTCAACTTAGACTGTGCACCCTATCGGGAGAACAACCCACCCTGGTATCGAGCAACAATTCCACAGTGGTATTACTTCCTTACTGCCCGTAAGTCCCTCTTGGGCCTAAATTTTCGTTTTGGACTCTACGTGTTATTTCGATCGAAAGCTGACAGATTCCGTCAAACGGCTCTTTACATGTAGCGTCTTTGTGAGTTTCTATCAACACTAAACATACTTTTCAACATCAAGCACTGACAAAGATGAAACTATTACTTTTGGTTCTACAGCGTGCTTCTTCTCGCTCTCAGGAATGGGCAGCCTCTAATCAGAAAGGAGACATTGATCATGGTTATCATTGGCTGCGCTGGTTTGTTGCATCTAGTTCTCTCAAATCCTCATGCTTCATGATGTTAATTTAGGGTACCATTCGTATAGGTTTTGTGGCCAACACATTCTCAGGTCGTGCGTTTACTAATAGACCCGACCTCTGCTCTTGCATCGGGGCTTGCACTGTCGGACTTCTGGGTGGCACATACGCTCGTTTTAGCCGAGGTTCAGCTTTCGTCATGATGGTGAGTGGGAGTTCCAAATACTTAGTTTGGAATGACGATCAAAAGTTGATATGCCTGTGATAAATAGGTCCCTGGAATTTTGTTTCAACTTCGTAAGTCCATCTCTACTTTTTAAACAAAATAGCTGAATTTAGATGTGACTGATCCTCTTGAAATACTTCAATCTATACTTACGTAGCATCTGGTCTTGGGGATAATGGTCAGTCATCACCTTCTATATTGCACAGAAAGGCTTGATTTAACAAAATCATTCTCCTTCTGGAATACCTCAGGAGGTCTGTTGAAGTTTGCAAGTGAAGCGACAAGCGGCGACGCCGATTCTTATTCTTCAGGCTTCGACGTTGCCGAACAGCTGATCGAGGTGGCCCTGGGACTCACGTAAGTACCTCTTTCGCCCAGAACAAAACAAAATCAGACCTGTTCGCCACTTGATATTAACCGATATGTTTTGACTGTTGATGTCACATCATCAGTGTGGGTTTGTTCCTTGCTGGCGCTTTCTTGAATCTGTTCGTCAGTCAATCAAGACGAGGAACGAACCTGAGTAGTTTCTAGATGGATAATTATAGATCTCGAACAGGCTGAACTTGCAGTCAATGTATATCATGCGCTGATCGCTTGGATTTGCCCAATATGTGTCTAACTTAACATTGCGCATGCCTGAGACTGACGGTGTTCAATATGCTATAACATAACTATTCACAAGATACCCACTGAATCTGATACTGGTATAGAAAAAGGATATTCATGTCTCAATCCTCGAATCCCTTCCTGCCATGAGTCCTTCTTCCTGACTTCACTGAACTGGCAGAACTTCCCAAGTATTCAGGAAGAATTTTTTCGACAGAAGTCAGGACCTCTTTGTCGGGTTCGGTTCCCATACTAGGAGGCGAGGAAGACGGGAGGTCAAGAGGAGGGAAGGACGAGATTACCCGAGCGAATGAAACATGGGTCGAAGGGAGGGGATCGGCGACAATATTATTCTCGCGAAGTTGATTGACCTACCCACCGATCGTCAAATTAGCAAATGAGTAATACATAGAAGACGCGTATCAGCCACGGTGGAGAAGTCTCAGGTAGAGCAGGCAATGTCTCCAGGTACAGACCTGAGATCGGGTGACTGTAAGCAAGTTCTCCGGAAATTGTTCCATAACCAAGCCTTGAATGGAGCCAAGCGCAAATGGAACGCTGATGATAGGTCTGGATACCTGAGCATATTTTAATGTGGTCTGCATGAGTTCTTTGTATGTGTAAACTGAGGACAATTTGAAGAGTCAGCACGTAGTACATAACGGTGTTGTTGGCATCATTTGTCAAAGAACCAATCGGTTTGATGAGACAAGTGATAGAGATTGACAAACCTCCTGGGCCACCTGCTTCGATGATCTTTCCATCAACAAGGTCCGCTATCTCCGAATTTTTTTGGCTTCGACTGATCACTTCCACGGCCCGAGCGATATCTCCCGCATATACCTAGCCATGCCAATTTGCGCGTTCGTAAAAGGAGATGATTGAGGTGAAGCTTTCTATTTCATTTTGGATGTATCATCAAGATCGCAGCAATGCTTACAGGTTGGAAGAGTGATGTACCACCCCCGAACACAGGGAGGAATGGAAGATATCTTGCTAATGTTGCAAACCTCTACAGCACGTCCATCATCTCATCATCAATACCAGGCTCATCCTCTTTCGTGTATGTGTAAAATAACTTACTGCGAAAAAACCATCACCTGGGCCGAATATTAAGGAAGGTCGAATGATTGTAGCCTTGGGTGATTCATGGAGAATAGCTTGCTCTCCCAAACCTTTCGTTCTCCAGCTGCAGCGATCAGGCTCTGTGTGGATCAGATCACTAGCAAGAAAATAGATGAGACCTTTGTGAAGATTGACTCACTAGTCGATGGATGAGTTTGGGTTTGCCCCGATAGCCGAGATATGAATCAACTTTGCTCCCACTTTTTGGGACGCTCTCGCAACCTGTAAGTAGAACAGGGAATTCAGGCATAACGAGAGTAAGTTGAGCAAATGGTAATAACATCAATCGATCAGGCTTAATTTTGTTGAACCAACATTCTCAGCGCCCTTCCACTGCACGGCCTCAAACACAGGACGCGAACCATACAAGATCCTGTTATGTACCACCAAGTAGAGATTTAGCCCACTATGACGCCTCGAAGATATGTGCAGCATCAGGTTTCGTCGGAATGATTAGGACTGACCCTACAAGATTGATCACGACTTCGGCCCCCTCCAAAGCCTCAACCAGTTTTCCGTTCAGTGCTCCTTTGGTAATATCGACTTCGGTATACGGTTTGGAGATCTGTTTGCCTAAATGTTTCAGATCTGTGTAAAGTTTCTCCGGGTTTCTTGATGCAAGAGAGATCTCAGACCGAGAAGAGGCAGCAACAAGAGTTTTGGTAATATATTTGGCTAATGGGGAGCTCGATTTAAACTAAGGTAAGATTAAATCTGTGCAAATTGCACGTCTAGAGAAACTGAGAGTACTGACCTAAGAAACCTGCTCCAATGATCACAATTTTTGTTGGTGGCGGGCGTGCGGTAGACATAGGAACAATAAGGAAGTTGTCTTATAGAAATTCCCAGGAAGATGCAGATATAAGATGGAGAAAAGAAGAGATCAAGGTAGTTGACTTCTAGATTAAGTCCAAGGGGAATAAGATATCTCCAAACATCCGATCGATCGGGCGAATGTGACGTCAGCCTTCTGGTTGCGATTTCTCATATTCTTTGTTTATCATCTGTTTAACTATCATTCGAGGTTTCTTCTAGTTGCATGAGAACTCGTAAGAGACAAATTTCATTCTCATCTATAAATCCCCCAACGATAGTCTTGTCACTCAACAGGCGTCTCAACTGATTCTTCAGGGCCTCCAGAAACTGTGAGGACGACCTACAAATACCGGCTATAGTCAGTATACTGTAATAAGATGCAGAAATCTTATATTTAGACATCGAAGTAATTCAGTCCACAGACCTTTCCAATGTTCTGGTTGTTCTCAAGGATCTCATGAGCTTCTTGAACCATTTTCCAGTCCAGTTCTTTGTAAACAACCACGTCTAGCTCGCCCGTAGCAAACTTATCCAAACATGCGTTCTTGAAAGAAGATACTAAAGCATTCATGTAGTCTTCTGGCCTGGATCGAAGAGCTATCCGAATGAATAGAGTGAGCTCATCTGAACACAATCTGTTGAAACCTTTCAAGAATCAGAAGAAAAACCCACTAGTTCCATGGATGGAGAGCCTCTTGAAGAGAAGCTTGGCTAAAGATAGATTAACTTTGGATCTGATTGCCCAAAGGCTCAACAGAAATGTCAAACAAATGAACGTTGTAAAGCGGACACAAATATAAAATGATGCCAACTCACCCAGAAAGGAAACCAAGGCAAACCATTCGGCCTTCTCTGGCGAGAGAATTAATGTTCTTCTCGAAGAAGTTCTGATATCGCAGTAGAGCTGATCATCAGCAAAATCTGAAATACTCATCTCTGTAGACAAATAAAACTCGTACCCTTCCAACAAAATCAATGACCTGTGAACAAAGGAGAAAGCAGACGTTAGTATGCAGGTTGTCGATCATAGATTTTATAGAATGATGAAGAAGAAACCGACAAGGTTCACACCAGCATTTTGGGTCTGTCGAAGAATAACCTCATCGAACTGTTCCGTGTTGTAGTTAATTCTATAATCAGGAGCACTCTTCATTCCCGACAATGCTCGGAGCTTTTCTTCTGATCCAGCAGTGGTGAAGACTTTATGCGCTCCTAGTGATTTAGCAAGTTGATTGGCCGCAATTCCTACCGCACCAGCTCCAGTGTGCTATAACACAGAAAAGACCGGTTATGTATTGTTGATATAAATTTCCGTGTACAAGGCGCAGAGAGACATACGATCAAGACTGATTGACCGCGTTCAAATTTTCCAGTTTTTTTGAGAGCGTCATAAGCTACATGCCCCGATGAGGACATTGGATCGGGAATCAGTATATGATACTGCTGTCTTATACAATCAACACCAAAAATATGGGTAGAGCGACAAACCGGTTAGATACGTCTCCATAACTCCAGCGGCCTGTACATGCGACATATACTCCGGCTTTTCGATCAAAGTGCCACCAGATACTGCGATATACTCAGCATATGCTCCCTAAGAGTAGAGAGTGATCGAGAGACAAAGGCAAAAGGTGAATACAACGGTAAGACAGAGACGTCTGTTAGCTAAGTATATCCAGCAACCTGAGGTTCGAGGGCAGTTTTGTCAGTCGAACTTACCCCATACGCCAGACCAAATACTTTTTGACCAGACTTCCAGCTCGAACTCCGAGAAGAAACGATCTCTCCTGAAAATTCAACACCCATGATGGGACTTGCATCGAAAGGGACAGGGTACTGTGACGTGACGAGAATTGAGAAAGATTTGGAATACAAAGAGAAGGGAGGAAAGAGCCTACGTTTCCTGTTCGTTGAAGGGTGTCCATCCTATTCACACCGATGGCTTTGATCTGACAGAGCATGACACATATTAGGGTTTAAAACGTTACAGCACTACTGATCCTTCAAGCCGTTTATTTAAAGGGAAAATCGACTCTCATCTCACCTTGACGAGAACATGGTTGAGTTTGATTTCAGGCATATCAGCTGTTCCTAGATACATCGCAGACGCTGGCCCCTTGTCACCCTTAATCTGTATAGCTCGCATTGTTTTCGGAATAGGGTATTGATACTCCTTATGAAAACTCGCGCTAGTAGTTAGTGGAGTTTCGCTCGAAGCGATACTAGAAGAATACTCTCTGGACGAGCTCATAGGCTGTAGACAAAATCGAATTGGACCTGATACTGGGCGGATAGCAAAAATTGGTTTCAAATGACTGGGAATTATCCGTACAGGAGCTAGACATCTGGACATAGTGTAGATGAAGTTTGAGTGAGAGGCACAATAAGCGACCCGAGTTCTTGTCGGTGAGATGAATAGAGGTGGGATGGAAGAGGGGGGGACAGGACGTATATGTTCACTTTGAGATGGAAAATCAAATGGCTTTGATGGTTCATTACTCGATTTTTATTCTAGCCATTCTCTTGATCTGAAGTTTACCTTCCAAATTCTTCTTCATACACCTCTCTCTTGAATTCATCCCCGTTCTAGTGAGTATATACAAGTTGTCGCATTTCATCTCTCGATAATTACAACAAATGCATCATTCTGAGAGCTTGCTTTACTACAGATGGTCTGCTCGTCAAAAGTGCCGCGAACGAAAAAGAGTTGACCGTAGGGTGAATTGAACACCCGTCGTCCGCGAATTTGCGTTTCAGTTGAAGAACCACAAGCGGAAGTACTAACCACTATACTATACGATCTGGTTGAAGAGATTCATGGAGAAAATAATAATTGTGTTTGTCTCTCACTTAATTGTTTGGGAAGTTACAGCCTTGATGCTACCTACATATTCCATTCTCAATTTCTTATTTATTACCAAAAAAAAAAACCCCACCCTCAATTCTTGTGCAAGATATCGAGGTCCTTCTTTTTAGGGACTATAAAGGCTTTACTAGCTTTTTTCTTGCGCCTTTCATGGTTTCTCCAATCCATTTTCTTGAAACACCTGGGCAGTGTGTATATGGCATGGAAAACCAGTGAAGACTTTGATTGGGAACAAGTATCAGCGGAAAGTCTATCTTTACCCATATCAATTCAGTAAAATATCAACGCATCTGCTGAACACATTAGTCGACGTCTCGACCCTCACAGCCGTTGTGTAGGAAAGATATAGGCTTCACACCCAAAAGTTGATCTATCTTTGATCTCTCTATCTCGCCATTTCCTTCATATCGACATGTTAAAGTAGCTATTCTTGTTCTTTCCAGTCTTCGTTCTCTCACTTACTTTAACTGCACTTTGCATTAGTAGCTATATTTCAAGAGAATCAGGTTCGCTATAAGGGCATCAACAATCTCTTTCAGCAGAGACTAATTCAAGGGGATCTGGCAATCACAACAGACTCAGTTGCTTAAGCTCTAGTTTTAGCACTAGAGAATGTTTGATGGCAAACGGACGCTCAGACGAGAGCTCGAACTGCACCTACGTTCAATCTCGATCGATGTTGTACGCTGAGTGCAAACTCAAAATATAGGTTTGATAATTGTTGAGCAAGTAAGTCAACAAGGGAAAATAACAGATTCAAAAGAAGTAGCCCGAGGTTCTTATCAACGGCCTCTGAATTGGATGGAAGATAAGCGGTTCGTGAAAGACGTTGTTATCATGATAGAGTAAAAAAGAGTTTGTCGATTCTTATCAGCCTGTTTAAGTTGCCTCGATAGAGAAGTTGACTAGATCTTTTACATTCTAAATATAGATTAATCAATTATGGCGCTACCAAGACTCTTCTTCTAGCCGGCCCCGGGCCTTGAGACGTGAAAATCTTTCTCGATCAATGCACCGCACAAGTCTGATATCGGAGGGTGACTTTCGGGAGCGTCCATTTCCTCTACAAATCATCTGCCTCTCATCTTCACCTTTGATTGTTGTCCTTCTGCGATTTTTTGCCGCTAACTAATTGAACGGGACATCTCTCTTCTCTCGACGACTCCGCTCTGATCTTTACGACTAGTCTACAACAACGTGTCTCATCAACTACTAATACACGATGGAAGCCGATACGGAACCATATATTTGAAACATCTGAAGTTTTCTTTCCCCGTTCGTAGATTGGCAGGATACTGACGTCTAGCGCTGCTCTGTCGGTTGGCCGAGGCGAGATAGATGGTGGATATCTATCATGTTTATCATGTACGCTCGGCCTATCTTACTATGGTCCAGGCCGTCACACGATAACGCTCAAGGCATGTCCCCGACATCGTTCAGAAGAAAAAAAAGATGGCTAGCGCAATTGTGCTTTATCGTGTAGATCCTGTAATCTTCTTCAATCTGTCCTTTTTTCCTATAAAGAATATCTTTTGTGATTACCCTTTCCTGCCC
Source organism: Phaffia australis (assembly GCA_014825575.1). Taxonomy (NCBI): domain Eukaryota; kingdom Fungi; phylum Basidiomycota; class Tremellomycetes; order Cystofilobasidiales; family Mrakiaceae; genus Phaffia; species Phaffia australis. The sequence continues at coordinate 132,690 of MVAH01000022.1, forward strand.
GTCTTGCTTCATCACTTTCCTTCTCCTTACTTTCTATCTTCCGTACCCTACTCTCACATATCTCTCGCCAGCCCTTCGATCCTTACTGTGACTTCTCAAGCTATATTCATTCGGTCTTGAATCATGGCAGACATCCAGGATTTAGAAAAGAAGGGATATCTCGGCGAGATCGTAGTCGTTCCTGCTCTGGACGACTCTGAGTACGACGTCAAGGTAGACGTGCATACTGGTATTGTGAGTCTTATCGCATACTACCTATCTTGTTGCAGGAGACTGCGTTTGACTCTAGCGTCTCTGTCATTTCTTGTCTGTCTGTCTAGACCGATGGCGTTCACCGTTCAATGGAGCAGCGACATGTTCAGATGATTGCGCTTGCCGGAACGCTTGGTGTTGGGCTTTTCTTGGGATCAGGAAAGGCTATCGTGCAAGCCGGGCCTTGTGGGGCTTTGCTTGCCTACGGTCTTATCGGCAGTGTCGTTTGGTGTATCATGCAGTGCTTAGGAGAGATGCTCTGTTTTGCTGTAAGTGTCAATCGCTCTACCCTACTGAGGCGATTTCTGACAGAAGCTTTTTGCGTCTTTCCCCCTAGCCGATCTCCGGAGGATACGTGAGTATGTCTTGATCTCTGAACCAATCGTTCACCACTGACTTGTAGTTTACACCCTAGGTTCATATGGCGGAGCGTTACATTCATCCTTCCGCAGGCTTCGCTCTGGGTTGGATGCGTAAGTGCTTATCTATTTGAGCTCAGTTGTCTCTCAGTATCCTGACCAGCAAATGCACATATTGTCTTAGACTGGTACTCAAACGTTATCTCGCTTCCAACGGAGATCATTTCGGCTTCTCTCATCATTGGTTATTGGATCGAAATGACGAACGCAAGGCTCGCCGGCTTTATGACTCTTCTCCTCGTTCTCTGCGCCTCTTTCAACTGTTAGTACTTTACGACATCTGTCGTACTTCGTCAACATACTGATATGTCCATCTCCATCACAGTCCTCGGTGCCAGATGGTATGCTGAGTCAGAGTTTTGGTTTGCGATGATCAAGATCTGCCTGATCGTGGGTTGTGAGTTGTTTCCACATTTGCTTCATATGGAGCTCCTTTCTGACTACTTCGTCTGGCATTCGACATCTATAGTGATCATTGGAGGAGTCATCGTTGATCTTGGAGGAAACCCTACTGGGGAACGAGTACGTGTCATCGCTTACGAGACCTCGTATGTTAGTCACTTCCGAGGCTTATTTTCTTCGTTATGTTCTTAGATCGGGTTCCGCTACTGGAAAAACCCAGGGGCGTTTGCAAGCTACCCGATCCCAGGTCCTATTGGCAAGTTCACTGGATGGTTTCAGACGCTTCTCCAGGCCGCCTACTCTTTCTCTGGTATTGAGGCTATCGCCATCTGCTGTGCCGAGGTCGTTAATCCCCGAGCCAACATGGCTAAATGTACCAGAAAGATCTTCTGGCGAATCTTATTCTTCTACTTCTTTGGAATTCGTAAGTCCATCGCAATATCACTTTATGAGGCATAGGCTAACTATCGCCCTTTCACAGTCGTTGTCGGTATGCTTGTGCCTTCCGATGATACGAAACTGCTTCACTCAACTGGAACAGCCGCTTCATCGCCGTTTGTCGTCGCCTTCAAGCGTGTAGGCATCAAAGGTCTGCCTTCGGTCATCAACGCAGGGGTCCTTACATCCGCCTTTTCCGCCGGTAGTTCCATCCTCTATGGATCATCTAGAATCCTTTATGGTCTTTCTCTTAGGGGGCAAGCTCCAAAAATTTTCTCCCGATGTCTTGAACACAACGGACTTCCCCTCATCGCTCTGGTTTTCTCTTCATTGCCTTTCTTTCTGGCATATATGACCCTCTCCAAGGGTTCAAGCACTGTCTTGGAGTGGCTTTCTGACCTCACCTCCATCGCCACTTTCATTGTGTGGGCGATCATCTGCATCTCGTTCTTACGATTCAAAGCAGCTTGTGATGCGCAAGGAATCATCAGATCTGAATCAAAATACATCTACAGTGAGCACCGCCTCTTATCAATACTATCCCTCTCCCGAAGAGGTCCCGGTCTGATACCATGTTGTTTGACTTCTGTAGACCGGTTCCAACCTTTCCCTGCCTACTGGGCGCTTTTCTGGTGTATCGTCACAAGTAAGTGTTCTTTATAAAACCGTTTCTCATGTTAACTTCAACTTCTCTGATTAGTCGCTTCATCTAATATTCAATCTTTTCTAAAAAGTCATCTTCAATGGGTACAAAGTGTTCCTCAAAGGACGTTGGAACACGTCGACGTTCATCATCGCATACATCAACATTCCTATCGGTAAGAAAAAACTGATCTTGGTCTCATAGTTGATCTGTCGGTCTGACATTTTTGCCCATCACTTTTAGTTGGCGTTCTCTTCCTCGGGCACTATCTGTTCACCAAGCGACCCTCCTTCAAATCAGCTTCCGAGATCGACATGGTGTCCAACGTCCCTGGTCCCGAGATCGTAAGTCTGTTGTGCGGGACAAATCCCTTCTTGTCAAGCAATCGTCTGCTGATCTTGCTTTTTTGGTATGGAATAGGATTTTGATCCGAACCCTCCTACAACCAAGTTTGGAAAATTCCTCCAGTGGCTGTTGTAAACATTTTCTAATTTCTGCTTTGTTGAACCGTTGCAGATGTATGTCTGGCAACTGTGGCTTGGGATCATGTACAGATATTTGTGCGTGAGGGTTGTATTTAGTTATGTGTATCTTTCGTGTTCGTGATTGTGTGCCACTTGAGAACAGCCTAAGTGATGAACAAGAAAACCCAATATAGAGAACCATATAGCAATCATAAAGAATTTAAAAAAAAAACTCACATTGGAACTCGATTCCTCACTGGAACGATCCGGGTTTTTACTTACTTTGGGTTTCAGACTCTCTATAGACGCAACGCTGTCACGCACTACCGGCCTATCAATGTCATCGTCAGGGATCTATCATCGTAGGGGCCGCTCGTGAGTTCTCCGTGTCTGTTGCAGCAGTCTTGACTTTATCAATAGAATTAGCTCGACTTGGACGTCACAACTAAAAATCCAAGGTTGTTTCATTCCTCTTTCGTCCCTCTTCCCATTTAATTCCTTGGATTTTCTTTACATGGGAGACGGTAAATCGTGCTTCCACCTCTACCCCTTAGTCCTCCTTTGCTGTCCACCTTCATTGATATTCAATCTCGTCAAGTTCAGCTCGAACCAGGTCTGATAAATTAGGCGGAGATTATTCAGAGCATGGCTGAAGGCTGAGCTATCCTCATTGTGTATCAGATCCTTTCCATCTGTTTTTGTTGCTCTTCCTATGACTTCGATCCAAAGCTCATAGAGATGAAAACGAAAAAGAAGAAGAAACGACATGTACACATAAGTACTCTTGCTTCATATAGCACTTTATCGCCTGTCCTTTGAGATTAAAAAACATCTGATGATACTGCAATATTTGTTTCTACAAAATGTCTAATCCTTTGTCTCGTCTGATATATGATGCCAAGCTTCTCATCGAAAGGGAAACCTAATGAGCCATTCAAGAGTCTCACTGCTTGCTTTTACAACAACTGCAGCCTTGTCGATGAAAGTTTAAATAGAAAAAGCCATGATGTTAAAATGCAGACGGATGGTAAGATAGCAAGAAAAGAGTACAGATGAAGAACATGATGAAGAGTGTACAAATCAAGGAAAAGATCAGTTGATCTAGATTTTGCATTTCGTCAACGTGTCCATGCTTTCTTTCATACCGAGCAAGAGAGGACGGATGCAATATCTAAAATTCGCCGACAAGAGGATGAGTGGATAAGTATAAGGGCGGTCATTATGCACGGAGAAATAACTCCGCGTCGGTATAATATATACTCGGTGATTTTGTGCGGAAAAAGAACTCCGGAAAGAGATAGACATCGAGCTAATACACTATGATTTGCTTCGGAAACACCTTCATCTCGGAGATCTTATCTCCGCTAATCATTCAAGAGATAATCGTTTCCGACTTGCAGCACATATCATCCACCATCATGACAGTTATAAGGAAGATCTTTATCCTCAGTATCCCCTCTCTCTATTATCTCGAAATTCTTCCCTCACTTTAGCCCTTGTCATTCCTTTTCTGACTCTCAAATTTGTTTTTTAACTATGGGCTTCATTGGCATCCTTCAACCTGCCTATCCTTGCAATCCTGATGCGGTCACCGGTACTCGCCTATTTGATCCTTCTCAACAGGTCGACCCATCCCTTAAACGACACCCAAAGAAGCCGGAGATCGTTCTTCAGCCTCAGCCCTCCGATGATCCTAATGATCCTCTTAATTGGAGTCGCCTAAGAAAAGAGGTACATTGCCAGTCCTATCTACCCGTCTACCGCTCGACGTCCTTACTAAAACTACTTCTTTCTAGGCCTTTTTTGCTGCTCTCGTAATGTCGACTATCGCGGTAGGTGTTGCTGGACCCCTTCTCATTCCTGCATTCGGAGACATGGCCGTTGAATTTGGGGTCGCTATCAACAAAATTGCCCAACTTAACGGTATGTCGGTTGCTTTCGCTTGTTCAAAGCCAGAGCCACTACCTGATACACTATGCTGATGTCTCATTCTGTTATCCGTGCTCTGTTTAGGTATCTTGGTCATGTTCATCGTGCGTATGAAAACTCATGAGTACTCTTGTGAGACACAGAGCTAACCTTGACTTATCTTGGTACAGGGTCTTGCCTCCTTCTTCGGAATCGTCGGTTCCAGCTTCATCGGCAAGCGACCTATTCTTCTGCTTACTATGCTCTTTTACATAATCGGACAAGCTTGGGCTGCGAAAGGTACGTGTGTGACCGTCACCTTTTTAGGCAAATAGATTCGCTGACAACTATATGCTACACTTTTCACAGCCAATAGTTATCACTCGTTGTGGGGATCTCGAATATTGCAGGGGCTTGGAATTGGTGCCTTCGCGTGAGTTCAATCCTTCTAAGTATACTCTACACGGTGAGTCAGTAGCTCACTTACCGAACACGCGTTATGTAAACATGACAGTTGCATGGGTAACGCTCTTATTTCAGATGTCTTCTTCCTTCACGAAAATGGACTACGAACAGCATTGTGGCAGCTTGCGTGAGTCGTTCTTCTACATGAACGATGAATTCACAGCATGGTTTGACTCATCCATCTCCTCTTTCTCCTGATAGCTGGAACTCCACTACCAGTATCACCCCCATTATTTCGGCTCAGGTCATCTCTGCGGCAGGCTGGCGTACCGCGTTCTACGCTTTGCTTGGATTTTCGGTTGCCTCTTTTGTTGTAATTCTCATCGCCATGCCTGAATCGACCTACATCCGATCTGCCACCGTCAATCATGCTCATTCTACTTCACCTGATGATTCCGGTGTCGAAGGCACAGATTTCGACGAGAAGAAAGGCCCCTCGTCTTCATCCGTTACCTCCATCGAAGTGGATGGCCCGAAACCGAAGTCTACTCTATCAATCTTTTTGCCCTTCACCGGTCTCTACAAAACAGACTCAGTTGCGTTAACTTTCTTGCGACCGTTCTTTGTCATGTTCACTCCTCCTGTGTTCTGGGCGACTGTGACCTACTCTTGGTGCTTCACATCCATCATTCTCTTCGGTTCGGTCTACAGTCAGATCTTTGGCGCTGCGCCCTATAACCTCAGCGTCTCGGTAGTTGGCAACATTAGTGGTGTGCCTCCTCTCATTGGATCCCTTTTTGCTTGCATAGTCGCTGGTCCCATCGCGGACTATACCGCTCGGCTTCTTTCGCGTCGAAACAACGGCTATTTTGAACCTGAGATGTACCTTGTCCTGATGGTTCCCTGCAGTATCCTAACTCTGGCTGGTGTCCTCGGTTGGGGATACTCGTTACAGAACAGCCTCGACAAAAATGTTGTGGCATTCATGATCGGCTTATCCTACTGTGGATTAAGTTTTGGTTTCGTTGGAACCATCCTTTATTCAACTGCTGTCTTCCCTCAGCGGGGAGGAGATGCCTTCGGTATTATCATGCTTGTCAAAAGTAGCATGGCTTTCGGCTGCACATACATTGTTAATGAGTGGCTTGTATTGAAAGGACCCGTCTCCTTTTTTGGCACAATCGCAGGAACCTGTGTCGGTCTCAGCCTACTAGGATTGCCCATGTACGTGTACGGGAAGAAGCTTCGACATTGGACCAGCGAGAGTAAGGTCCTTGGGTGGACGACCAGGTAGTCTATCTTTTCCGGCTTGTATTTAGTAATATGTTTTATTCTTCACAACTTGTCTCAACCTTATTTGTCCTTTTGAATTTTTTGGTTCCGTATATGTTACTGTCATGTTTTTGTTGTTTTCCTATAATGACTATCTCTTTTGTCTCAACAATCAACTCTATATCGTAAATTCAAAAACAGAGCATGTTTGTGTGAGAGTGTGTATAAGCAAAAGATTTTTTCGTAAAGAAGAGAGTAAACGTCGTTGCCCAATTTCTCTTTAGTAATCAACGATTTTATAGACGCACATGGAGACAAAAGATAACAATACCCCGATGGTTTGGAGTCGTTTATGAACGCATCTGAAGAACCTACTTGACCACGGCGATTCCCTTCTTTCTTAAGCAGCTTGAAGAGGAACACAGAGCTTTTCGCTGTAGGGCGCGATCATGCCAGTTCACGTGATGATGAATGCCAACCAGAACAAGCTGAGATTCGATATCACAGGGCACACCGATGGCAAGCGCCATGGCAGAGGGGCCATCAGTATTTCCGTAAGGCTCAAGGGTCCTCGTTATGGCAACAATCGTACCGTCCTTCTTCTGAATAACAATCTGATTTAGACCAAGACAAGATCTCGTTCGCCTCCCTAATACTTACGTTAGTCTTTCAAAGTAGCGCAAAGAGTATTCAATGAATTTAGTCTTGGAGTAACCTCATTCTTCGATAGTAAACAATGCTCCTGCAAATCAGAAATTAGAAGCGAATTATGCGAAGTCGGTTGGAAAGCCTTGAGTGTTTGAAGATTGGCAACAACTGTTGGAGATTCACGGCCTGGAACTGCAGATGTAATAGTAAGATACTCAGCTACCAAACAGTGTTGGTGAAGAGTAAGAAAAGAGAGAAAGAGAAAAGGAAAAGATGGAAAAGATGGAGATAGTTATATATCGACGAAGGAAAAGCACGATGACTGAGATCGGCTGATACACGACTCGTTGCCGACCCATAGCTTGGAAAAAGATGGTAGAGAAAAACAGTACGGAAAAGGAATGAGATGTGGAATGCATAAACGAATAAATGAATAGATGAATTAGCTAACAAATACACGACATGACAGTCGTTATCAGACTATACTGAGACGATGGAAGATAGAGAACGCAGTGCAAGAATAAGAGTCGTGGATGATGATTAATTGCAAGCAACTAAGGCCGTTGAAGCAACGGAACTAATCAACTCCATTAGTTCCGACAACTGACTCCAAGAGTTGATCTGAGAAATGAATTCCAGTAAATCATTCAGAAGAATAATTCAAGGAATTAATTCTAACAAAATCGTTTTTATTCTTACATGACCACACCGCATAAGCCTCTCTACCATGCACCCCCACGAAAAAGCTTGAGCGCACTGAGCGCACTCGCCTTTCAGTTTCCCGCCTCGGCCCATACCGTGGATAAGATCAACATCCGGACACTGACCTTCTTGTCACACGATGCGCTTGCTAG
>MVAH01000230.1:0-26763 GCA_014825575.1 Phaffia australis
GAGAAGAGTGCTTGGAACCTGAAGAACACCGACGACGGAGAAAGAAACGGTGAAGCTAACACCGAATCGGCATTGGAAAATCCGATCTATACCGTGACTTGTGATGCTTTCGTTGTCTTGATTGTTCACAATCTGATCAAAGCTATGCTTTCGATAACCAAGCTCGAAGCTGTTTCCAATCAGTTATTATGGATCTCTTACGACAGCTTCTTGTCTCCTTCAGATTTTAAGTATTTGATCTGTGCTACTTCATTGCTTTTACAGAATAATCCTGACATGCATTTGCTGGCTGATTTCTTTGTATCACTGATTTGATGCCTTTTCAACGGGTACTTCCATCGACTTCGCTATGTATACCCTGAAGCTCTTCGTTCTCATCCAGTCTACTATCGTGTTATTCGATATCATCCTCTGATCTATCTTTCCTGGCGTTGAGAACAATGTCTCGGCTGGTGGTGGTGGTAGATGGAAAGTGCGGGAGAGGCACTATAGAAGATGTCAAACAATAGTGTCTGAGGTATGTATCCAGGGACTTCTTGTCTCAGGGTTTTGACAGAGCTTTGATGTCTTGGAGAGTTATTCATTTATATATATATATTTATTTATTGAAACACGATTACAGAGCGAACTCAGCTAGTAGCGTCTCCAATGTCTGTGCAGATTGAAGAGAATTGGGCCACACCTGAGTTCCAAAATCACGCAAAAACGTACAGATATCTTTGAGTGCCTCAATTGCTAGGCCACGTTGATTTGTCTTCGATACCTGCGATGCTGCTCTATCAGATGAAATTGATTTTGCAGGATCAGAATCGAAAAAGGTTTGCGGAAAGTGACCAGAGGCTAATAAAACCAAGACCCCTCCGGCAACGAAAGCGATATCTTGGTTGTTTAGAGGACCACTGGAAGGGCCAGATGAAGATTGCATGAGTCGGATCTGTGACCATAGAATCGGAACTCGCTCCTGAGTTTCGTACCTTGGATAATCGAGAGGATGACCCTAGTGAGAGAAAACACATACAATGCGAACAATTTGCCAAGCAGCGTCCTCACATGTCCTACAGAGCGTCTGTAATTTTAAATGATTCTGAAGGGTGCCGATAAATGGTCGGCATAGAAGGATGCGAACTGCATGGTAAAACATGACAAGAGTGCAAACGCTAGCGGAGGGGTAGGTGTTAGCATAGTTGAACGAAAACTTTATATATATATTTGAAGCACTCACTGGGATTCAGTCATAGCAACGCTAATATCAGAATCGAGACGTAACGAAGGCGGTAGAGACTGAAACCTGTTACATCGAAAACCTCGAGATGGATGAGTTTATCGAAAAACTAATAAAATAGAAAGTTGACTGACCAATGATCCAACTCCTGTAAGTAACGTAAGCATGCCTTGATGTGCAGATCTATGTCCAAGAAAGGGTCGGTGTAAATTTCTTCAATTGCAAAGGAGGAGATGACGGCCAGACGAGAGTGATAAGCAAGGGCGAGATCGACGAGAGGTAGAGACTCTGGATCTTGAGGGATTGGTAGATTCGCTTGAGTGACATGCATCCGAACAAAATCAGATTCCCTCCCAAGATAAGCGCTCCACATCACATCCACACAACTGAGGGTGGTGAATAGTTTGATGCGGTCGCTACAGACCGTTCGCCAATCGGCTGGAAGATTCGAATCTTTGGGACTAGGATTGAAAGCTAAGTGTAGCCGGACTTTTGAAACAAGGAGATTGACTCTTTCAGTAAGGTTTCCGAATCGGTAACGATCAGAGATCTGACTCACAATCTAGAGCGACAGTCGTTGCAATTCCTTGATACATTACAGCCAAGCGGCTTAAGTAGACAGGTGAAAGAAGTCAGTTGTCGAGATTTGACTTTCTCCTACCAAGACTATATGCGGGAAACTTACTCTTGACTCATTCCCACCATATACATTGAAAGAACTGTGACGCCTCTGATGAATGCCAGATCAGGATCCGTACCGTCGCGTTGTAACATCTCCTGAGCAGCTTCTGCAAAGATTTGGCCTCTGTGTTCATGATCCACTCCCGGTGGGCATACGAGATGATGTTTTTCAGGTGACAGATATCGACATCCGATGGCTAGGATGGCGAGATGAATGAAAGGACTGTAATTGCTCGTCCTCAACAGTGGTGATGCGCCTAGGTCTCTTTTAAACTCGGCTTCGCGAGCAAAGGATCCATAGCCTAAAGTGCGACTGAACGCTAGGTCAACGATGTGACGATGAAGCTGATAATCTAGCTGAAGGGGGAGATAATTCACATCAATTGAGAGAGGAGAGGAGTTGCCGAATTGTGAAGAAGGCGATATTTCAAGAGCTTTACTCATGTTGGGATGGTGTGTCCGGAAGAACGATGAGGTTGGATCAGGATATCGAAGAGCCCCATTGGACGAAAGAGAAAGTGATCCCCCTGGGAGCCATCTGGTTTTAGGTATGGTATCGCTCGAATGGGTGGAGGCTGCACGAGAAAGGAAGTTTAATCGATCTGCCGGTCTGTTCAATGCGGCATCAAGCCGGGCTTCTAGAATCGCAATTTTTGCTTGTAGTGCAGTGGGAGCATTTTCTCCACCACGAAGGCTGGAAGAGATGAGAAGAAGGAAAGCAGATGATAGAAAGGAACACAGTAAGTAAGACCATAAGAATAAAGGCTAGGTATGAGGAAAAGGAAAAGCCTAAGCACACCTCCGGCCATCGACACCATAGTTGCACCTTCTGCCGATTTCAATGCATTTCATACATGTTGGTTTTGCTTTATCACATCGAGTCTTACTTTTCCGGCACCTAAAAGAAATGAGATGCCATAGAAGATGAACCAAATGAGATGCAGTTTGTTTTAGAATCATAACATCAAGCCAGAACGTACGCATCGCAGGCCGAGCCGACCGAGATTTTTTTCTTCTGTGATTCCGGACCGGCAGGATGCTTATACGAAGATGAGCCTGAGGGTGAGGATAGGTTATCTTCTAGCATCGATTGAGTGAAACCGAAATGTCAACCTATCCCTTTCAACTGACGTGTTCAGTTATCAATCGATCTTGTTTGGGAATGAGCACAGACGACAAAGGAGTAGAACATAGTCCATGCACTGCCATTTTGGAATCATGCTTTTCTCAATCTTATCATAGTAACAAAATGTTATCTTGAGTATCGCCGACTATATCCCGACAAGCATATCACGGGGATCGCTTCGCCGAAAAGTTACTCATTTATCGTGCTATATGTCCGTTCAATGTCGAGCCATTCTATATAGATAAGAACACCTGTGTTTTAGTTTCAAATTCAGATCTTGAAATATAAACTTAAAAAAACCCTAGAATTGTGTACGTAGATCCAAGTGATCAATATAAGACTAACCGTCCCAGATAATGGACGTTGAGAAGTGATGATCCGATGGGCCGACAGGTGAATTGGAAGGAAAAATGCAAGTATGATGCGCATGAGAAAGCAGGTAGAAACGACAGATGTTTGAGAACATGAGCAAAGCGTTTCTGATTGATGCGATAGAGCAATATAAGCAATATGAGTAGAGATGAAAGCATTTTGGAACAAACGTGATAAAGAAAATCAAACTAAAAAACCAACGAAGAAAATAGAAGAACAATTTTGTGGAAGGAAATGAAAGTATCGAGATATGCAGAAACTAGAAACCCAAAAATGAGAAAAAGAAAGAAAAATGTAGTGCTTTATGACTTAAGGTCGCTTCTTCCTATACTCTTGGCTCGTCCGGCACCAGTGCCGGATCGGCCAACGTGTCTGCCAGGCCCATCAGCCTCGGCTTTGTATCCGGCAGACCATACATCAAACATGGAACTAGTCCAACCATGTAATCTTGTTCCTGCTTTGACCAATTAGACTCTCTTGAGGCACGTATGGATTTGCCGTCCGTCGATGATTCTGATCTGTCTCGAACGTTGGGTTCAGTGCCTGTTGTAGATGAGAGTGGTGGTGTGGATATTAGAGTGGTGCAGCCCTGAGTCGAAATAGGTATCGTTTCAAGCACAAATGACGGCCGCTCGGCCATATTGAATGGTAACGATGTCGATGCTAGTGTAGGGCGTTTAATTGGATCTGAAGGAAAGTTGGTACCTAGACCAGATGAGGCTTGTTGAGAGGATTGACCAGAACATACGAGTCGACAAATGCCTCTCCATATATCAGGTTGGGTGCCGAAAATGAGAAAGCAGCAAACCCCGCATGCAGATTGATAGACGGCAGGTATATGCGAGTGAGGCTGAGCATAGAGAATTACGGACACGCTGTAGCAAAATAAGAAAAGCATATGAAGATGATTGAATTTGGTGAGCTCTGAGTTTGGACTTCAAGTTGGTTGACTGCAATGTACAAAGTGATGTGAATAAAATGACGTACATTAATCCGCCCAGAACGGTCACACTATAGGCCATAATTCGGACTTCAACAGGTGAGGTAACTGGGGTCGAAAGATCTGAGGATTCAAGCGACCACACCATTTCCCTCTCCACGTCAGTTCTCTTTTTGGTCTGCCGGCGTAAAAGAATCATGCTGATCACGCTCCAAACTGGAAACAAGCAGAAATTTTGATCGGAAGTCAGTTTGGCGGCTTTGGATGAATATGCGTACATAACGAATGTAAAGAATTACCGTTGAAGACGAGAGTTACAAGCAGTGCTGCAATTGCGGCTATGTGTGATATAGTCGCACTGAATAGTCCGGCGAAACGAGTGGATACGTCTCCGTGAGCCTGATAGTCAAACAGATGAGAGCGTATATCGTCTTGCCGACGTGCTTACCAAATGTTCTTGGAATAGCACGTCATTACATCCACATACAACAATTGAGGGTGTATCAACAAATACTGTGAATAAGGTTGAAAGATACGCTTCAACTTCAAGAACAGGGATATCGACGACTTTATGAAAAAGTTTGGTCGAAAATGATTGAAAAGAGGTGTTTGGAAGCTCACTATGACATTGATCAGAAGGACCAATGAGTACACTGCCCATGGTAGCCAAAGTAGCTAGTCGCATGGTAAAAAGGTGAATGATTGTTAGACAATAAAGTCGATCAAAGTGAATTTTCACGAAATTAATGGATGAATTGGATAGAAAACTCACCATGTGATTAAAGTATTTTTCTTTATAGATCATCATTCCACTTGATTGCCGAACCAAACGCCATACCATGAGTACAGTGTTCATCACCGCGACCGATATCAATGCTGTACCTGCTCTGGAGCCTGCTGAGGAAACCAGGCAAAGTGCTCTGGCGGGATGTTTCGGAGAGAATCCCCTGTTTAAAACATAAGGATACGTCGGATTTGTCAGCAAATATAGTAGAGAACCCTGACCAGGAGATGGCAGAGTATGAACAAGAAAGACATACATAAGAAGGGCCATAGTGGAATTAAGACACAAAGCTAGGAAGAGCTGATTTGTGCGCAACGGAGAGGCCATTGTCAAGAGAGTGAGAAGCAAAATTACCCAGACCGTTCAGACAGAGAATGAAAGTAAGCTCGTTGAGAGGCAAAAAGCAATCTTATGTTGTTGGAGCTGAATGTGTACGAACGTTGAGTAGTACTTGAGAACGCTTAATCTTCAACAGCTTGATGAATATAACCAAGGGTAGGAGCGTGCTGATCGTAAAGATATGGCATGTCACGAATACCGTCTTTGACCTTTTCTCAGAGGCTGTCAATACTGGACTCTCGAGAATAGCCATGGACCAACTAGCAGAAGAAGTTCCGAATTTAATGAGGACTTCTGGCCCCATGGCGGAAATGAGATCTCTCTTCGACGCGAAGACGGAAGATGATGAGAAGTGGGAAGGGGAACAGGTGTTGTTTCACAAAACTTCCAAATCAACTAAGGTCGATTAAGTAGAAGGAAAGTTTTGTCTGTCAACAGATTGTTTGGGTGTTATCGAGGAACATGAAAATTAGAGGGAAAGATCCTATGCCAGTCGGATATGCACATTGTTAATGGACGGCTTAAAGACCGAAGGTTTAGGCGGATCGGAAGGAGTGTGCGCTCGGGACCAAGCAGCGCTGGAATAAAAATCTTTGGGAGGGTTGTAAAGGCAGAATAGGAGAGGTTAATAATACGCAGCAGTTTGCAGACGGCGTTCGAGTTTAGGTCGAACTCGCCAGCCAATCCCTTTCATCGTGGCCGGTTACCGTTCTCAAACCTACCGGTCAGCCGGAACAGTCACTGGTTGAATTCTAGACCGCTGGATATGTATTCGCCACACCCCGATCACACTGGGAGTCGTATGCAACCCCTCACGACTTTGTAGAGATTTAGGCCGGTGCATTTAAACATTGTGTTGATAAATACACAGAGCGCCATTGATCGATGCGTTGTGGCATGGCTCAGCCAAGATCTGAACACTATTCCTATATATGCTTGGCTGTCAATATTATTCCGCCGTCCTCCACAAATTCTGAAATGTGTGGTCCGGAAGCTTTTATGCTGAATAGCCTTCCTCTGTTAAAGGATCAATCATGACAGTCAACGTACTCATTAACATGGCTAAGATAACCTGGTATTTACTTCGTCTGTTTGTTTCTTCTTGATCGTTGAGTAGTATTTTTGCTCTATCGGCTTGCTAGCATGTTGTATGAGCGTGTACCTTGCTTAAAAAGATCAGTTGACGGGATCAGTAGAACCAAATCGGTAGAACATATTTTGATAATTAGTAAATACCAGCACATGAGACTCGCTGAATTCGTGATTTTGTAAACGGCCAAGACCGTCGCCAATGAAATTTGTATATATCGCTCTCATTCGATCTGCCTTGGTAAAGAAGATCAAATTTGATTCAACGTTCATAGTATATAAGTAATGTACAAAATCGCATAAGGTGAAGTGGCCGAGTGGTCTAAGGCGCTGTGTTCAGGTACAACTACCTAGTTTCGCAGTCATTCGTGGCGCGAGTTCGAATCTCGTCTTCATCATATTTTTATATGCTTTTTATTCTAGATATTTTTTTAGGATCATAGACTTTGGTATTTTTGTACGTCTGCCTCAATGTTGGACAAGATGAACCTTGCGATGAAGGTAGGGTTGAAGACTGGATGTTCTAAGCTAAGTTGTCAAAAGAATCAAAAAATGACCGTAGGGTGAATTGAACACCCGTCGTCCGCGAAATTGTAGTCGAATAACCACAAGCGGAAGTACTAACCACTATACTATACGATCTTGTTGGAAGTTTGTCTTAATTAATTATCTATAATAAAGCCTTTCTGAATGATTCTTCCTGTTGGGAATTTCCAGTCTTTTTATTTCTATCATTGACCAATTTCTTATCTCTCAAGAAGGATACACCCTTAAATCTCGTGCGAGATTTCAAGGTCCTCCTTCCTAAGGACTATAAAGATTCAACTAGCTCTTTCTTGCGCCTTTGCTCTGGTTTCTGCAATCCATCATACTGAAACGCCTGGGTGGTATGCATGTGGTTTGGAAACCCAGTGAGAACTTGGTAGGGAACAAGTATCAGAACGAAAAGTCCATCTTCACCGGTAGTAATTCAGTAGAACCCCAATACCTTCAATGTTATCAGGTACATTGTCCAGGCAGTCACTACAGATGATGTTGTATATTATATGCGTGACCTCTACTCTTTGATTCTCAATTGTTTTGTTCCTTTCTGTGTTGTATATATCGGGTTTAAGAAGCTTCTTGTGCTGGTATTATCACTAGAGTTCGCTAGAACACTCTTTTCTCAATCTGATACGCTCAATCAACATACATACCAATATAAGGCATAAGCAAGATGAGTGAGAGAACCATGAAGAAAAAGCAGAAAACTAGCTACAATGTATAAGAAATAGAATGTCAATAAAAAGAGTAGAAGTTAGATTAAATATATATATATATTTTAACTATATCAACTATCTACGCGTGACGACTATGCAGTAACAGTCTAGACTGCTAAGTCCAACATGACAGACGGATTCTACCTTCCTTTTCTCTCTCTTCTGTTCTCTTCATCATCTTGCTTATATATTGTGTCTGTGGGCATATTAGTTGAGAAGATCAGATTAAGAAGAGAGTATCTGATCAATCTCCTTGACACGGCAGCACCAGAAAACCCCCTTCTCGATATTTTGGGTCACGTCAGAAAGGTTCTATTTCAGTCAATCAAATCGCGAGATACTACGAGGATACATGGATATTATATCGCAAATCATATGTCTAAATCTACTATGTACAAACTCCGCCTTTTCATATCTAATGCATCATAACAGGCCTTTTTCCCTTCTCAGCTCCGTCCTCTGCTGAGTTTGATATGCTCTTCTTAGGACGATAAAGCACTAAGAATCCAACGAGCCAGAGCAATGCCCAGCCGAGTTCGAAATACCAAGAAGCCTTCACGTTGGAAAAGTTTTTCAAACTTCCCGGATAGACCGTCAACAAACCACTTTGTATGGAAAGTGCGACAGCCGAACCAACCTGGAAGGACACTTGAAGCACTGCACCGGCCACGCCTGCCATCTCCGGAGGAACAGATGTCATGACTCCCACGTTGGTGGCTGTGAATGCAATCATCGCACCTGAACTACCGATGATTCCTCCAGTGAATATCCATCGCCAGTAGCCAGAGCCAACAACGTCCCCGTTCGATTGGGTAAATAAGATATAACCAATCGCTGCCGCGGTTAAACCGATGGAAATTGGCCATCTCGGACTCGAGGTCAGATTCGGATACATTGTAAGCATTACAGTTACCACTCCAGCAGCGATACCTTGTGGCAACATGCGGACGGCGGCAATGATGGATTTTTCATGATGATTGTCGACAAAGATCTCGACAAGGGGCAGGAAGTTGGCGGACCACCAACCGAAGATGTATAAACCCAAGGCGATGAAAACAGCAAAGTTTGGGATATGCCATGTCTTCGACGGCAAGATCGCACATTCGTCCGATAGTCGGGCCTCCCAAATGAAGAAGAACACGATCAACGCCCAGGAGAGTAAAAATGGGACGAGAAAGCTGGCTTTCTTCCATCCGTATGACGCCCCGAGGGTGAGACCGAGGATGAGGAGGACGATGCCGGCGAGCATGCTCAGAGTACCGATGATATCGAGTCGCTTCCACTTGTCGTCCACCTCGGTAGTCGCGCCCTTCTGGTCAGGAATAAAGTAGAGTGACCCGATGGCAAAGGGCATAACCACGATGGTGAGTATACGGAAGAACCACCTCCAAGCTTCGCCCTGGCCACCGTTCGGGATGAACTCGATGAAGCCAGCGACGATCGTGCCGCTCGAGTTGGCTAAAGCACCTGACATTCCGTAAAGAGTGAAGGCCTTGCCAAGCTCATGTGGTTCAAATACGGCGACAATCAACCGAAATGAGGCGGGAATTAAGGTGGCGCCGGCAACACCAGAGATAGCCCGAAGAACAAAGAACGAGTATTTATCAGGTAGAAAGGAGATGATAAGATCGATGATACCAAGCACGATGAATCTTATTGAATAGAGGATGAGATGTGTAATTCAATCGTCCTTGAGCTTCATAACCTGCTTATATCGAGAGAGAGAAAAGGAGAAATTTGGACATACCCATACGAAAATACTGGCTTTGCAGACCAAAGATCAGACACCCGTCCCCAGAGGAGGAGGAAAGCAGCGAAGGTAACGGCATAACTGGTGATTATCCAAGTCTGTTGTTCGAATAATATGTCGAGTGATTCCGATATCGGACCAGTAAAGATGAAGAAAGCACTGAAGGACCAGACATCCACGAAGGTACCAAGCGAGAACACTGCTAACAAAAACCATTTCCTTCTTTGAGAAAGCTTCATGGGCGTCTCGACCTCAATTTCTTGCTGCCCCGGAATCTTCTCAAATTGAAGTGATGTTTTGGCTTGTATCGGAGGGATCCCAATGGTGCCGGTGATAACTGTCTCACTCAAGGAAGGGACGGATGATTCTAAAACTTGGGGAGTTGAATCAGCGGTGGGAAGATTGGTCGAGCTGTCATGAGGCGACATGGCTAGAGATAGACTCAATCTAGTTTACAAAATAAAAGTCGTGCTCGTAAATATGTTTATAAGAAGACCAGAGACAGAGACGTGTGTACAAGTGCGTGGAGCTTTGATGCAGCAGATATATATGAGCTCGCCTTAGATCATCGATGACAAAACATACTCGCTTAGCAATAAACAAAAGGAGAAGAATTTACAGAACGATTTGATTGATTTTTGCGTGATATCTGTCAGCATCAGCTATGGTTGCCGCTGAGAGACCTAGATATCGGAGACTGGTCGGCTGAATAAGATGGACAAATAGAAATTTGCCGAGTAAGTTTTGATATTGACTATATTAGTCAGCCTCCACCCTGGTGGTAAATATACGATTGTTCGGACTTGGCCGGGTATATATTCGAACAGTAGTCAATATGCGTCTCTAGCAGACCGCTGCGCGCGCTTTCTTCGCAGTATGCATCTTCGATGTTGGCCGGCATTAGTTTTGTGCACATTCATTTATATGGTAGATCAGCTTGCAAATTCTTCCAACTTTCTTCAAACTTGTGGGTAACGGGCATGTGCCCTCATCTGAATATGATATTATACAACTGTAGATAGAACCAATGAATGGCAGATATTTTGCAGAAAGAAAGTTTACAAGTGGAAATAGTCTAATTAGCAAATTGGAAATCAAGTCTGAGCCAACCCCAAAAGACCAAATTCAAAGGAAGATTAGTTCAGTCCAGTTCAATCCAATTCGAGAGGATGACGGGGAGAGAAGGTGTATGACGAACCGTTTGTTTCCTTCATCAGTGGTAGTAGCCAAGTATTCTGACTTTTCTTCTGATGTCATAGCGTTCCAGATCTTGCTCTTGGAGGCATTTCTCGCGCGATAGTAGAAGAATGTGCCGGGATATACGATCACCTGAGTATCCATTTGATCAATCAAAATGTAGTCAGCCGGTGTTGCGACTACCCTTGAACACATGAATGCATGATCCGCGCTTACCAAATTGAAGCATATGATCCCAATAAGAGCTCTATTACCCTTGTGATATCGGGGTTTGTCTGAGGCTTGATAAATGTTTGCTCCGATGATTGTCGAGAGTTGAACTGCAATTGTCGAATACAGGGCAGACATACGATCAGTAAGACATTAAAAAGATAGGATTTTGCCTAATAGGAACGTTCAACTTACCGGCCATGTTGTAGACAGAGGCAGAAACCGTTCGGGTTCGTACACTTCCAGAGTTTCGACTGCACCATGAAACTTGAATGGCATGAACGTAAGGGAAACCGAGTAGCACGGTGGCGATGGCGAAGTATTGCCAAGCACCGATTGTGGGAAGTGTATCTCTGAAGAAGCGAATGGAGAAGAACGGTTAGTCTTAGTCAAAAGGAGCAAGAACATAGAAAGTCCTAACTCACAAGGCGATGAATAAGGGAAGCATCCATAAATTCTCAGCCATAGACACAAATGAACGGTTGTCAACAAGCTCAGAGATGGCTGTAATTCCAAGCAACTGTATGGAAAACCAACGCGAATGAGCTTGGCAACTATTAAGGACAGGTAGAGAAAGAGGCAGTTGAGTTACATTGATGATTGAGATGACGGTGTTTGGGACCGAAAGTAAATTGGCGTTGATTGTACTGAACCCAAGTGACTTGAAAGACAGTTGCAGGTATTGTTTGACAGGTACTGCAGCGATACCAAATGTCAATCCAATGATATAAAGTGGGTAGAGATCATAGTCCAACAAAGATTGCTTGATCATTTTCAAGGTGAGGGGCTGTCGATTATGCATTCCTCCCTAATGATTTGAACCAAGAGAAATAATTATAAGACAGGCCCAAAGAGAGAACATATCTGGATCAAACGAAGGGACAAACTTTTGCGTGATCGTCTCTAACAGACCTGTTGACTATAATCTTCGCCTCATTCGCGGTCAGATAGCCATTGGGCCTCCACTTCCTCGGTACTGAAGCCGCTACAGGGTCACTCGGCATCATCCAGAAAGAGCAGACTCCAATCACGAAAGTAAATAGACCCTCAATGAGGAACATCTGAAGCGGGTGAGTAGAATCGAATAGGTTAGTACTTGCAGGATATATTATAGAAGAGGAAAACTGTGCTTACCCATCGCCAACCGGCGTAGCCCAAAACTCCTCTCAATTGCAATAGTCCTACAGCCATAAATCCAACAAGCATGTCGGCAATATAGTTGATGGACCAAAAGAAAGCAAGTCGGACGGGAAGCTCCCTCTTTGTGTAAAAGTAGGACAGATAAAGGATGATGTCGGGAATAAAGCCACCTTGGAAGACAGCACTGCAATGAAACAAAATGACTTGATATCAGTCATCTGGACAGAGACAGGTTGAATATATATATTGGCAACTGTTGATTGGCTTACATCAAAAATCTTAAAGCAAGGAAGCTCGATCGGCCGCTCAAGAAGAACTGAGCACCGGAGATCAACGAGAAGATGACGATTTGAATGGGAATCCAACGATCCGGACCGAGTCTTTAGTGAACGAAGATGAGTTGGATCTGTTAGAATTGTAAGAAGTGTGACTTATTCAAAGGGGTAACAACGAACCTTTTCGATACCAGTTGAGAAGGAAGCTCGGCAACCAAGAATCCGAGTCTGGCAAGTGTGGTTCCCAGGTTGTAATCCCCCTGTGTCAAATGTAGATCGACCAGCAAGTTGTCGGCAGTGGCAGTGGAGATGTTTGATCTGTCGATATCGAGCGCCAAGAACATGACCAGCATCCAGGTCATGATTTTGAGATCGATTTTTCTCACTGCCCGTTTCTCTTCCCTCCAGGTCCAACGAAACAAGGGATCAAAGAAAGAGATATTCTGCGGTTACCACGGTGGGACAGTAGAAACAGAAAGAGGGGGGAAAAAGGGTATAAGTAAGAGAAGCAAAAGAGGACCAATGGATCAGCGTATAGAAGAGTAATGTACGAACCTCCCAATCGCTTCTGGGTGTATAGTATTCAGCTTGAGGGGTGTCATACACCGATGGCTGTGTGGCGATTGTGTCGAGGCCATGGATAGCAGGACGCTTCTTCAGTCTGAGAGCGATAAGGATTTTGGAGCCAATTGTAACATCCCCACCAATTGTTGCCCGGTCGGCTAGAGGAGGAATATCGGGGGCGAGGATGATCTGATCGACCAACTTGTCATCATATAGTTTCTTGTCTTCTGTCGAGATCGTAGAAGTGACCGAATTGGAACGGGCGGAAGGAACCGGTGAAGAGTCAACGACCGAAGAGTGATATTGAGGTTTAGACATGGGTGCTAATGGATACCGAAGTCAGTTTCAAGTCCGATGAGTACTCTTCTTTGTTAAGAGTATATCAGCGACTGCTGAATATATATGAGTTTTTTAAGCCCACGTTGAAACAAACATTCGAACATACGACATATGCCGAATATGACAGCACTTGAAAGAAAGCAAAAGAGCTTGAAGTGCTCAGTATCGTGAGTTATTGCACCATTGTTTGAATCTCGGAGAGATGTGTAAGTAAATGGCAAGACGAGATAGAGAGGATAGAGAACAAAGTGAAAAAAATCCGACTAAGCGAAGATTTACTAGACAGAGATTAGAACTTGGACCATCTATCCGGTGAACTCGGTAAGCAGATATCCTCACCCCATTGTACGATCTTCTAGCGCAAACAAACAGGCGGTGAGAGAGAGGGGTTAGTGAAAAAAACTGATGTGGAAGAAGAGGGACGATAAGTCAAAATGGAGAAACCTGAATGAAGTCAAAGCACGTCAGCGATCAGATGAATTTCGGTCAACCTCTCCTCCTCCCTTCGGACTTGACCTATGGAGGACGCGATTTATTTTAGTCTATTCGTCATTGCTCACTTGAAGAACCTCATACAGCCAAGAGAGATGCATCATCATCCTCTATTCAGTAGGAGGAAGATGCCATACACACTGATTACCAGCGGATCTCACCGACGCGTTCGAAGATCGGTAATTGTTGCCTATAACCGTCGCTGAATGTCTGCAGTCTTGTATAACCGACGCGTATGAACCATATTCAATTCGCACCAGCCTCGTTGGTCGAGAAGATGGCTGCTAGTATGAACACGTGTATTGAGGAAGATGATCTCTCGTTCAGTTCAGTTCAGTTTATCATGCTATCATCGTTGTTGGGCGTTGCTCTCTTTGTCCTATGAGATGATTGCTCTGAGAATGAGATCTTATCAGAGCAAGTCTGGGTAATGAATGTTACGCAAATATTCGTAACCCTAGCCAGGACCTCGAAGTTCCTACGGGTGATGAACTCCACAGAATCCGCCCTGACTCACTCTATTCAAGACCGACGGCACGAAGAAGAACACTTTTTGAGAGACAAATACACTATAACTCCAGAGTACAAGTAGGTTTTACTGTCTCCTCTACCTACCTCCTTCAGTGTGTATCATCATAAAATATTTCTTTTGATAGCAAGAGACGTTCAGAAGGTTGAAGTCAGGCGTCGAAGAACCTGTTAGAATCTCGAGATGGTCTGAATCATGACTGACGGTTAACCCTAACCGTTGACATAGCCATCCACAGTTTGGCCTCAACATTCAATCTATCCTGGCAGACGCCCTTGATCTTGCTCAGACTCAATCACTACCTTCTTGTCCTCATCATCATCCAGCAGGACCTGACTGTCATGTTCGCAGTTGCTTCATCACTGTTCAACAGGTCCTCACTTTCTGCCAACTATCATATTCATACCCAACAATCTGCATCAGTGTCACCCGCATTTGGTTCATCCTCTAATCAATCAGATGACAAGCCATTCTACGTTGGCCTCTGGAAGATCGTACGAGCTACCAACAAGACGTCTCAAAAGGTTTGCTCTCTCTTGATCATAGTGATTCAAATAATGTGTCGGCCTATACTCAAAATCCGTGCAATTCACTAGGTTGTCTCTGTCTGGATCTTGAACAAGGGTGTGCTAGACAATCTTCGAGGACCAGCAAAGGATCAGGCGCTAGACGTTCTCAGAAGAGAGGTGAGATCAGCTACGTATCGCTTCGTCTTTCACTGACCTACCAGAATCCTCCTGACACGCTCTTCATGTACTTAGGCAACATCTCTGTCCAGACTCAGACATCCTTCGATACTCGAGATGGTGGAGCCAATGGAAGAATCCAGATCAGAGCTCATGTTCGCTACCGAGCTCATCATATCATCTCTTTCCATCACCTTGAGCTCGGCTAGGCCTGGTGGTGTATTGGAAGGAGTCGACGTAGATGAGGTTGAGGTATGTCTCCCAGGTCTAGCTTCACGACTAACGTTTATTTACGCAGTTTCTAATTATCTTTCGCCTCGTTATCCAGATTCAGAAGGGAATCCTTCAGATCACCCACGGCCTCTCCTTCTTACACACCCAAGCCAAGATCATTCATCAGAATATCTCGCCCGAAGCAATTTTGATCAATTCAAAAGGGGATTGGAAACTGGGTGCGCTTGGTCTCACCATTACTCTCTCGGATGAGGGAGGATCCGAGCGTAGGTGGGTATTTCCAGAATATGACAGCCGGGTGCCAGAGAGCTTGCAACGAAAGTGGAACTACATGGGTGAGCGACCTCAATCTCCTCTCTCTCTCTATATATATTTAGTCTTGAGGAACCATTGCTGATCCATCATGTCGGGTTGATTCACTTCTGAAGCACCGGAATACGCGCTAGATGAGCAACTCTGCACGTCGTCCGACCTGTACTCTCTGGGTTGTGTCATCTACGCCGTTCATCTAGGGGGAAGGCCCCCCTTTGAGAACAGAAACGCGTTGAGTAATCTGAAACAGAACGTCAACCAAATCGGACGAGGTTCGATCGGAAACCCTGCCGCTTGGAGTAGGTTGAGCAATGATCATAAAGGTGCGGATCCTGCTTCTTTCGCTCATGCATGTGCTTGGTGCGCTGATGCAGATTTGCCGACCATTCTCTCTGCGAGTAGATATACTGTCAAATCTCATCACTCGGCACCCCCATAATCGGCTGACTGCACTGACTCTTCCCAGCCATCCCTTTTTCTCAAACATGGCCATCTCTACCCTCCTCTTCTTGGACCGATCGACATTCAGTTCGAAACCAAAGGAAGAGAAAGCAACCTTCTTGAGAGGTCTGCTCAACGTTCTTTCAACGTTCTCGGAAAGATTACAAAAAAGGAAGATATTACCAAGTTTGCTCGAAGAGGTTCGTGTCTTCTTTGCTTCCAACTACACTAGCTACCTGGACTCACCTGAATACAAAATCAATCACAGATGAAAGATGCATGGTTGCTTCCGTTCATCTTGCCAAACATCTTCGAAATCTCTAAATCTCAATCGTTGGAAGAGTTCAATACCATCACCTTGACTGCGCTCAAGCCGTTGTTCAGCCTGACAGATCCTCCTCAGAACATGCTCAGTAAGTCTGATCGCATCATGCGTCTTGCGCTACTATGGCTGTCGAATGTACACGTATTAAATCTCGTGACCCTATGTAAGTAGCTCTGTTGAAAAGTCTGCCCCTGTTCATGGAAAAGACAAACCCAAAAGTCTTTCGAGAAAGTAAGTCAGCTTCGTTGTTATGAATATGTTTATCGTGCTACCTTCCCTTCGTACCAGCTGAGCTGTCTTAACGAACACTGCAGGTATCATGCCGTTGGTCTACAATTCTCTTGATTCGGAGCATTCCGAGGTTTGTCACCTCTCTCTGTCCTTTCAAGATCGTTCTCAAGCTGAAGTTTTAACGTTCGAGGGAACCGATAGGTTCAAGAAAAGGCCCTCACAGCAATCCCCCAGTTGTTGGATGTACTGGACGTGGGCAGCGTTCAAGACATGCTGTTTGTGAGAGTGGCGGTGAGCGCACATCTTACTGTTATCCTACGGGTTTTGTGATTGTAACAGTTCTTCTGATTTCTTTCCTTCTTCTCGAAAAATGATATAACAGATTTTGTTCACAAAAACAAGAGTTTTGAGTGGTAAGTTTCAAGATTCTATTTTATTGCATTGTGGTGTTATACACAAGAAATAACATACCTGATGTTCTACAGTAAAAGTCAAGACCCTCGATTGTTTCTTGGCCATGATAGACGTTTTGGATCAAGTCCGTTCTCTTTTACAATTATTCTTCACCGAATTGCTCTGAATCACTCTGCCTAAGCAGATAACTCACGAACTGCTTTCTTTTTCACAACAGATGACTCTCACGTCGAAGCTAGTACCGTTGTTGGCGAAAATCAAAACCAAAGAACCGGATGTGATGGTTTGTCCCCTTTCTTTCTAATATATCTGCTCAGTTCTTGCTGACTGATTCTGTTGAACATACAGATGGCAACTTTGAGTGAATAGCCCTTCCACATCAGTTAGGGAAAGCCTCTTCAGAGGAGAGGGTCTGTACTAACTCAATCCGTTTAATGTCGTCTTAGGTGTACACGAGAAAATGGGCGCCAAAGTGGATCGGGAAGCAGTCGCTACGCTTGTATTGCCCCAGCTCTGGACGTTCTCTATGGGTCCTTGTAAGTTGCACCGCCTAAGAATCATCAAAGCTTTAAAGTCATCTTTCTTATTGATTGGCTGATCGTGCAACTTCCTTCTCGATAGTACTGAACCTGGAGCAATTTAATCGCTTCATGTCTACGTGAGTCCTTTCTTTGCACAAACCTTTTATGCGAGTTCCACTTGACGTGAGAGGTTGTGG
Organism: Phaffia australis; assembly: GCA_014825575.1. Classification (NCBI taxonomy): domain Eukaryota; kingdom Fungi; phylum Basidiomycota; class Tremellomycetes; order Cystofilobasidiales; family Mrakiaceae; genus Phaffia; species Phaffia australis. The sequence continues at coordinate 17,670 of MVAH01000230.1, forward strand.
TTGTATGGGAATAAAGGATTAAAACTTTAGGCAACCGAATTGAAACTGAACAAGCACAACACCTTCGGGAGAATCAACGAATCCGAAGTCAAACCAACGGTGGATCTTCCTCATCTAACGCTCTTAACGGTGGTTCTGGGTCCACAGGAGAGATCACGTTTGAGTCACTTGTCGGTGGAACTCAGACAAACTCTGTCGGCCGTCCAGCTGAAGGATCCGTTCCGGTTGATCCATGGAATGACGACCCATGGGATTCTATCCCGACGGGCATCACACCGAGTCCAGCAATATCTACTATGGCTGGTGTCCCACCTGTTTCTCGAAACCCAAGTTGGCCTAAGAGTGGTGGAGGCCTAGGAGCTAGACCGTTACCCTCCAACACCATCAATCCTTCTCTATTTATGTCGGCACCGATCACTCCTGCTATCCTACCTACACCTGTTCCCATTCCTGCACTATCATCGACATCCATCTCAAGTCTTAACCCGAAGTCATCGAATAATCTTTCGTTTCCTACAGCTCCTGCAACTCTTTATCCGACGCAGAGTCTTGACCATCGTCCAAAAACAACGTATGAACTCCCAACGATCTCTCCATCCGTACCAGCACTCACATCAGGAATACCGATACCTACACTCCAACCTAGTTTCCCACCCGGTTACGCATCAGGAGGGGTTTTGAAACCGACGACAAAGTCGAGTGCCCATTCATCTTTGGCTGGTTTCAATGGCCGTGCTGGAAACTTGAAGACTGTGGCCGACGAGTTTGATCCATTTAGTTGAAGTATCTAATATATAGAGATGTACATGAGGTTTTCGATCTTTTGGCAAACTTTTCCTTCGACACAATATATGTAAGTAAAACAGGCAAGGAAAAAGAAGCTGAAGGCTGCTCAAGTTTTTGGCATTTTCTATAATTGCATAATATAATTTTATTTTCCGACCCGACCTTTGGTCTTTCCTGAGCTGACGACCCTAGGCTTTTTGACAAACCTCTGCTTGAGTGCCGCCGGTCTGTCACTCTCGCTCTCACTCGACTCGCCATCTACTCCACCAGCGGCTTCATCCTCGGAAGAACTAACATCGCCTGCTTCATCTTCTTCGTCGAAATCCAACGGTTCGTCGTCTCCAACGTCACCCTCGTCATCACCATCGCTTTCCTCCATAGCATCCTCATCTTCTTCCTTAGATCCCGGTTTCTCGTCCGACCGGGTAGACTTCTTGGTAGCTTTGGCGGCGAGTCGATCCTCAAACTCAAACTCGTCTTCACCAGAGTAGTCATGGACCAACTCATCCTCACTTTCATCCCCGTCGGCCGGGTTGGTATCAGCAGCATCAGGTCGTTTACCACGTTTGGAAGTCTTGGCAGCTGCCGCTTTGTCGGCCGCTTCTTTCTTCCTGGCCACGTTCGCAGCTTGTTCGGAACGACGAGCCGCCTTTTCTTTTTGGCGTTGCGCGTGGGACGTCTTGAGTTCTGATCTCTCAGCCGCTGTTTTATGGACTGAATATAGTAAAGTAGCGGAAGAGAACGAGACGGGATATAAGCATGAAGAAAGAGCAAAAAGAAGGAAGAGCAAGAAAGAGAGAGAAAGGAAGAAAAAAAGGCTCACCGAACTCGTGGAACACGGTCTCACCCTCTCCACGGAGACTACCGACGATACCTTCTACCACCTTCACAAGCCTGCACTCCATTCTCGGTCCGACCTCGACCAGCCTGACAGCCTTGTTTGTTCCCTTTTTGTTTCCTCTACCGACATAGTCAGCCGGTAGCTCAACCCTGCCAGATCTCATCCCATTCTCGCCCTCGCTTCCTTCACCCTCACTCTCACCCTCGGTTTCTGAACCGGTCTCATATCCGTCTTGTTGGGCTCGAAGGAGATAGTCGGAAATATCGTTATCGTTCGACAAGTCAACCGGTCGGGAGAGTGATTGAGGATTGGTAGACGACTCGAGCGTCCGTCGAAGTCGTTTGGACACACCAGTTGGTCTGATGGAGATGATGTAATGTCTGATGGATATCAAATGGGTCGGCGCATGGTAAGATATCAAGAGCACCCGTCGGAACGAGGGCAAAGCGGACTGAAAGAACACACGAGAGAGAGAGAGGCGTGATGCGTTTTAATAAGACAACCGAATGTAAGGAGTTGAGCGGAAGATGAAGAGCAGAGACAAACCTTGTCGATCTGGATGGGAGGGAACATTCCTTGAAACATCGAGCTCATCAGTTTCAGTTGTGGTTGTGGTTTCTCTCCGGGAGCAGAATTGAAGTTGCTAAGAACCAGCTGGTTGGAGGGAAAGTGAGAAATGACTACTATCAGCATTGATGATCGGTACACGCAACGAGACGCCATCAGTGTACGACGTACTAGAGGAGGAGTTCGGAACTCTCCCAAGCTGGGCGCATGTCCTACATTCTTTGTCTTTGCGTTCGACAAGTCCCTGCAGAAGAGTTGATGAAAATGATTTTGAATGTTAGAAGGGGAAAATTATGTCTAACAACGAAAAGGCTGATGACCAGAGAAACCTTGCTCGGAGAACAAGAGAAACTCCGATTGTGGACGAAAGGGACAAATTAGGAGAAGGGACTCGCTTCATCAGACTATATCGCTCCACTCTGAAGGTCAGAGTTGGACCGGCCGGCAATCGAGCGACCCTCATATGGAGGGAGGCTGTCTGTGGGGAGAGGGTGAGGACCAGCAGATGGGTCACGTTCAATGCCGGTGCCATGGTGAGATAATCTCTCAGCCGGGCCGACGCTCGTTCCTGTGGAAGTAGAAAGATATGTTAGATATTGACAACAGACAACATGCTGGAAAGAAGACAAGTAGTGGGGATGAGACTGACTTTGAGCCTGGAAGCAGTGTTGGGCTCCATGATCTTTCGAATGTCTCTGACGAGCTGAGCGACGGATGTGCCTACATGTCCAGACTGGAGACGAAGGAGAATGAAAAGTTCAGACGAGAGTGAATGAAAAGGTAATGAAAAGTAAGTTTAGGAGAAAACAAAGTAGCGAGAGAAAGAGACTAGACGTACTTTGATCACGAATGACTTGGGTGCCTTTGGCTGTTTCGAAACAAAACGAATTAAGACGGGTGTGAGGAAATGAAAGTGAAGACAAGGCGAGAATAAGACGGAGCGACCGGGAGAGAGAGAGAAAGCACATACGTCGTTCGTCTCATCCTTAGTGGCTCCTTTGAGATGAGTTCTGTTCTTTCTCTTTCTGGCCATGATGGGATGATGGGTGCTGTGGTTTGTGGTGTGTGTGTGTGTGTGTGTCTACACCGTGAACTCAACTAGGCTTGCTACATTCGAAGGAATGTTCAAATTCATCAGTCTCTAATTTTGAGGTTGTCTAAGGATATTTGAAAAGCAGGGGAATGTTCATGGTCACGTGTCGTCAAAAAGGCTGTAAAGACCCGGAAGAAGGAAGCCGAATCGATGACGACACGTGTTTCGAAGTTTGTGCCTGAAAGAAGGGCAATCAGTAAGCTATGTGGGGGAAACTCCCCCCAGTCCTGTGCCCTGGTGCTTGTGGGTGAAGGCGCGTAAAACCTGCGCGTTGAGCGAAGGTTAACCTGTCGAAGCGGGTCTCCACCGTCGCGTGCGGACCTAACTGACGTCATCGCTTCGTCCCCGGAGGGAGTGTTCTCGTTACTTTATAGTCGATCTCTTAACAAATTTACAATATTCTGCATAGTCAGGTGTGTTATTCAGCTTGATGTTATAGTTCTTTCCTTTCCTTCCGATTACGTAGCCTCTCCGTCTTCTTTTTTTTTCTTTCCTTCTTTTTCCTATTTGATAGAGTGGCTTCGTCCTCGTTCCTTTGTCTTTTTTCTTTTCCTCTTTTCCTCTTTTCCTCTTTTCCCTTTTCCAATTCATACATCTCTCTCTTCCCGTTCAGATGTCATCGATCATACACAAACTTCAACAAAAGATTCATTCGCCTAGTCCAGGGAGCAGTCGGGTCTCGGACGAAGACGCTAAGAGATTGCGTCAGCGGGAGGAAGCTAAACAGAAAGAGGAGCAACACGAGAAGCACAAGCGAGAGCTCGAACAGCAAGAGCAACAGCTCAAACAGAACTTTGCTCAGGCCATCAAGAATGACCCGGCTGCAGGCAGGTATGGTCACATCGAACACTCTGGTAAGGACAGAACGAAAGACGTCGAAGGCAGAGAACGGACACCACTCGAGGATATCAACGAAGATTCTATCGGTGACACCGTGCTATTCCGAGCGAGGATTCATTCTACCCGTCGGCTTGGTAAGCTGAATCCACATTCTGTGTTCATATACATCACACTGAACTAGTATTCTTTCTTACTTCTTCCTCTCTATCCATACTTCCTCTCCTTTTTGTTTATTTTGTTTATCATCACTCTCTCTTGCGCGCGCACACTCACACACTCACACACACACACAAAATACTTTTCTAGGCTCAAAATTGGCGTTCGTCGTATTTCGTCATAGGTTACAGACCGTGCAGGGTGTCGTCCGGGTAGGCACCGGCACGGGCGCCGAGCACGTCGCGCAGGAATCAAACTTCGTGCTGCCATCCCATACTCAGCATTCCTCAGCCCAGTCTTCCCTTGCTCTGGATGCTCCGGCGGGTCGGAACCGGGACGCCACCGTAGACGGTCACCGGGCAACAACTGTGGCCACAAGCGATCGCTCCGCCGATTTGCCTGCCGAGCTTAGCGGCCTTCATCTCGGTCCACCCGTCAACGGTGCTGCCGAGTCTCAACCCATGACGGCCACATCCTCCGCAACCTCTTCTATCGATACCGCCGCCAGCACTGCCCCATCCTCTATCAACGCATCAAGTTCTGTTACCGGTCCCAATGCCGACGGCCACTCTCCCAAGAACCTGCTCGAACCAATCTCGACAGATACGAACGAGCTTCCTCCGGTGTCCGAAACCATGGTTCGTTGGGTGGAGAAACTGCCGAGAGAGTCAATCGTGTTGGTCGAAGGCAAGGTAAAGAAGCCAGAGGTCCAAGGTGGCGTCAAGTCAGCCGAAGTTCACCAGGCCGAGATTGAGATCTACAAAATCTTTGTGCTCTCCGAGGTCACCTCCGCTCTGCCTTTTGGCGCCGCACAGGCTGATCATGTTGATCTCGATGAACAAAACGAACCCCATCAAACCGTTCCTTTTGGCTACCAACTTCAACACCGGGCGGTCTCCCTCCGAACCGCAGATGCGCACGCCATCTTTAGGGTCACCGCCGCCGTCACCCGAGCGGCACGTGGTTTGTGAGTAGCTTCAGAATGGTTCATAGTCGTCTGCCCCTATGTGCTTCCTGTTCTGAATGTTTCATCCGTCTTATTCTTTTACCAGCCTTGACTCCCATGACTTTTTGGAAATCCACTCGGCAAAACTTCAGCAGGGTGCCACTGAGTCTGGCGCGTCCGTGTTCAAGGTTGAATACTTTGGCCGTGAGGCCTTCCTCGCACAAAGTCCTCAGCTCGCAAAGGAGATGTGTATTGGCGCAGATCTTGAGAGAGTTTATGAGATCGGACCAGGTGAGTCCTGCTCGTGAATGAACCTTTTGTTCTGTGTCCCTTTGCTCATCTCTCAATCATGTCTCTTTGTTCATAGTCTTCCGAGCGGAGAATTCAAACACTCATCGACATTTGACCGAATACACCGGAGTGTGAGTCCATAATCTTTTCCTCCGCCTCTCTCTTGCTTCTGTTTGCATCATATTTACATACCGTTTTTGTTTATATTTTTATATATTTAAATAAGCGATCTTGAGATGGCTATCGACTCGAGCTACCACGAGGCAATGTACATGATCGACGGCATGCTCAAGCATATCTTCCGAACCGTCCAGAAAGAGTGCGCGAAGGAGATCGAGGTTGTCCGGAAGAAACATCCTTCCGAGGATCTTGTTTTCCCGGAACAGACTGTCGTCCTCACATTCAAACAGGGTGTCCAACTCTTGATGGACTCTGGATGGGACGAAGATCCTCCAGACATGGACGATCTCTCCACTAGGGCAGAAGTCCGGCTAGGGGCACTTGTTAAAGAAAAATACAACACCGGTAGGTCTCAAGCGTTTCTTTTCTTCTTCTTCCTAGTCTCTTCCTCACTTCCCTGACGAAATTTCGACACTCCCGCAGACTATTACATTCTGGACAAGTTCCCAGTGGCCGCCAGACCATTCTACACTATGCCTGATGCCGACAACCCGGAGATCACAAACTCGTTCGACGTGTTTGTCCGTGGAGAGGAGATCATCTCTGGCGGCCAGAGAATTCATTCGGCCGCCGTGATGAAAGATCGACTCAAGAAGGCTCATATCGCAGAGAGCTCGATGTCGGACTACCTCGAGGCCTTCCAGGCGGCCATGCCCCCTCATGCTGGTGGAGGTATCGGTCTCGAACGGCTGGTCATGTTGTTCCTCAAACTCGGAAACATCAGACATGCCACACTGTTCCCTAGAGATCCACATTCGTTCCCTGCGCCTCCGAAGTCTCAGCTGAAAGAGATGGCAGAGGTCGCAGAGGCATCATTGCCTGTGCCCACCAAGGTCGCAGGAAGCGAGAATGATCAAAATGTGCTTTCAAAGGATGAAATGAAGAAGGAAAAGCACCCTAAACTGGAGGACCTGATCGCAAAGTATGGAGATTCGACCAGCACTGTTAGTTACTCTATTTTTTCTTTAGTTGTTTTTTTGCGTTCAGAGGTGGAGTATCTCCCTTGGACTGACTCGGTATGGCTGGAAACCCTTAGGCTTGGACGGATGAAGGATACGAGATCTGGCGGGAGGAAAGACATGGTTACGCTATCGGATTCACCGACTCCAAAGGTGATGACCGATTCCACGATTCTTTTCTTCCTTTTGAGAAAAGCACCTTATGGAGATGAGTCGACTAACCTTCTCCTTTCCCTCACAGGCCATGCCATCACTTGGGGATCCCCTCTTTGTCCTCAGGCGGCGCTTCCTGACGTTGTCAGGGACTACACTGACTGGTTGAAGCACCACAGACGGCTCAAGCCGATCTGGTTGAACTGCAATGAGGGTACCGAGCAGATTCTCACCAACGGTCTTCACTGGCATGGTATGTTGATCCGTGTTTATTTGTTTTTGTGTGTTCCTTGGTGCCATATGTCTCACCTCTCTTGTTTATTTTTTGCGCTCTCCTTCCTCTTTCGCGATGTACATACACCCCTCTGACTATATGCAGCTCTGGCGGTGACGAACGAGCAGAGAGTGAGTCCTCAGGGAAGACCAAAGAACCACTATTCCAACAACGACGAAAGCGACGACGGACGAGCGATCGAGAAGAAGGTCCATCAAGCTCAGAACAAAGGAGTTACCGTCGAGCTGATCGAGCATGAGATCAAGGCTGGCCTTCGAAAGGAGATCGAGGACGGGATCGTTCGATGGCAGGAAAACAGAAACAGCAGCAAGCAAATTCATACCACCAGTGTAAGTCTCGAGCGCACTTTTTCTTTTTGCTCCTTCTTTCTTTTTCCCTCCTCTGTTTTCTCTTCTTTTCTTTCTCTCGCAACGTATTGATCCCTCTTCTTCTTCTCTATCGTATACATCAGATCCGACCGTTTACGGACGCGGAACATCGGACATATCTGATCGCTCGGAACGCTGAACATCACGTCGTTGGGTTCACTGTGCTTCACCATCTTGCGGCCGAGAACGGGCTTCAGATCAAATGGTCTCTCATGTTCCCTGGCGCGCCGAACGGGACGTCCGAGTTGTTGTTGACTGAGGCGATGAAGGCGATGAGTGGGGCCGGTGTGAAGACGGCCACGTTCGGGGCGGGCGCGGCTGACCATCTGGAGGCTGTGAACAGTATTTCCAAGTTCCAGGCAAAGATCCTTTCTGGTGTCTACAGCCGGGTGTCCAAGAGCGTGAGTCTGCCCGTTGTCGATCTAGGAGCAAAGGAAACGTATCTGACCATTCTTTTTACCTTCCTCTTCTTTTGCTGCCTTGTCTCTTGGGTCAAACTAGTTTGGGTTGAGCAGGAAGACTGGGTTCAGAGAAAAGTTCGGGGCGGAAGAAGAAAAGTTGTATATCTGTTACCCTTCCCATGGTTTGGGAGTCGGTGGTATCCAGGCCATCATGGGCGCCTTCAAACAGTTTGTCCTCATCCTTTCTCTTTCCCTTTTTCTTTTTAAACTCCAATACTGTCGAAGCAGCGTCTGATAGATTTCTTTCTGCTTGTATCAGCTGAGTGTGATAGGCCGGGAAGACACACATACACTTTATCCAAATTTATATAATTATATATACGTATACACAAATCATCTTTAGATCCTTTAGATTACTAGAACCGAACGTCTCTTATAGAGAGATCATGAGCCTCGTATCTTGTGGTCTTGCTTACTTTCTCTTGCGTACACACTTTTTTTCCCCTTGTTTATTTTATTATCTTATATATATTTTTTTCCTTTCCTACCTTCTGCAGATCTCTTCTTTCTTTTTTCCTCCTTGTCCGAGTCGACTGTGGTCGTCATCGGGATAAATCCATCTTACTAATTCACCTTAATTTTAAAGAACCATACTGTATCCCTAATGATTGTCCGTACCCACTTTTCTCTCTCTCTCGCTCTCTCTCTCTCTTTCCTTTCCTCTTTCTTTCTGCGCGCTCGGATTCCTTTGATACAAGATGAGATGCATGACCAAGAAGAACACGAAAAACCGTCCATCGGATGATTCTCATTCTCTCTCTTCCTTTCCTTCTTTCCTTCTTTCCTTCTACTCAAAGGCGGAATGCCGAGACGCCGAGACGCTCAGAGGCCGCGACGCGGAAGGATAGGATGCAGAGACGTAGAGATATGTCGACAGGCAAGAAGGACGAGGAGCCACTCTTGCGCTCTGGCAAACTTTCAGTGTTCCGTGTTCCGTGTTCTGTCGTTTGTCGTTTGTCTTTTGTCTTTTGTCTTTTGTCTTTTGTCTTTTGTCTCGGGGCACGGTAGACTTTTCATCCAGAGAAATGATGAAAAGAATAGAAGGAAAACGGAGAGGGAAAATGGGAAAAAAAAAAGAAAAAAAAATCGGGGGAGAGGGAAGGGAGAGGAATAGGGAGAGAGGAAGAACGAAAAGAAAAGAAAACAAGGGAGCTTGAC